>JBCEWC010001939.1:0-37349 GCA_038996855.1 Solanum aculeatissimum | reverse complement strand
TTCAAAATTGGAAGAACCCATAACTTAAAGAAATCTAAAAATTAAAATTTAAAGGTTAGGGTTCTTGGGACTTTAAGGATGAAAGAGAATCCTTGAATAAAATTCCACATACCTCGCAATAACAAAAGGAATTAGAGATTCAGGCAATCAAACATTGTCTTACCCAAATTTATTCAAGATTCAACAATGGAGGTCAAGAGCAATTTTGGATTCTTCAAAGTGTAATGAGGAGGCTTAGAATAGATGAAAACGGGTTAGGGTTAGGGTTAGGTTAAGGGGGTTTACGGGAGATTAGGATGCCTAAAAGGGGCCTAGGGATTAATTAAATCATGAAAATACCATTAATAAAATGGACATATAACTGATACACAGTGCTTCACGGAAGAGCTACAGTGACCGTCCAAACACCACACAAACCGTACAATTGGCCGTGAGCTAACACTTAAGCTTTTCCTCGGCTCAAACTTTTAGGGGACTTTCTGGACCACTTGACGAGGGGTCACGGGCCATGTGGATTCACATGGACTGTGTACTAGTCCGTGGAGCCACACTTGGCCCAAGAATCAACCCCACAAGTTGGCAAGCTCACTGCCCCACTCAACGGCCACCTACACGGACCATTTGAGGTCTCACGGGCCGTGGGGTGGTCCGTGAGCCATGCCTTGGGTTATGGGGTGGGTCCTGGCCACCCCCAACTCACTGGACCATGACACGGACCCCCATATGGACCATGGATGCTCACACGGTCCGTGGTCCTTGCCTTGGGCCATTTTCAGGGCCTATTTCCAATATCTTCCGAAATTTAGATAGTCTCACTATTTTGGCCATAACTTCCTCATACGAACTCTGAATTGAGTGAAACTAGTTCCATTGCGAAGTTAACGCAAAGAGCTTCAATTTTATATTTAGCAGCCCACACGGTTCAACCTGTATAAAATGTTTTGTTACCTCAAATATCACTGTCCAAACGGCCTCTATAGGCCACCAAATGATCCGTTTTGCGTTTGGTCACTTAAACTCAACCCATGGCTACCAGAAATCAAACATGACCAGTATAACATCATACAAGACCACAAATAAGGAGTTTTTGAAAATTTTTGTGTCGTTACATCAGCGAAGCCTCCTTTCTCGTTTATGCGATTTCTGGAATGCTAACTTTATACATAGAACTAATCCTTAAGTCGAGGACATAACGAAACACCTTACGATGCCTCATGAGAGGTTAGAAGGGCCTCTTCACGACCCATCAAGTGGCACACGGTCCGTGAAGGGCACCATGGGAGCATGCCTTAGCTAATTTCTAGAAAAGAATCCCTATGCAATCAGTCCCACCAAAAAGGCCGTAACTTCTTCATCCGAACTCCAAATAAAGTTGAATGAAGTACGTTGGAAAGATAACTCAAAGAGCCTCAATTTTATAGGTCATGACCCACCTAGTTTATCTTGTGCTAAGAGTTATAACCAGTTAAAGTCGACCCTTCTAACAGTTCGCATGTAAAACTCAACCAATGTGATTTATTTGAACATGGCCATTCCAGAGAGACTCATGAAGATGATTAACTAACCAAAGTAGGTTCAAAATTAGAGCTAATCAGCTTCACAAGGTTTTCAAAATTCTAGGTTTTTACATCATCTTCTCCTTGAGAACATTCGTCCTCGAATGGGCTAGAAGAAGGCTTGAAAGGCTTGACTTAAACAAAAAACATTTCAACATAGAGACACAATGGATCATTCATCATGTAAAAATCATAAATTCATTAAAACTCATGGGAAACATCATTTAAATCATTTTCGTACAAATGTATGCATGTCATGCCATGAAACTCAAGGGATAAATAATTAATACCATCACTAGACACCACATGACCAAGAAAAACAACTTCTCCCAACCAAAACTCACATTTACTGAACTTGGCAAATAACTTATTCTCCCTCAAGGTCTGAAGTACCGATCTCAAGTGATCCATATGCTCCCGCTCATTTAGGAGTAAATCAGGATATCATCAATGAAGACAACCACAAAACTTTCAAGGAATGGCTTGAACACTCGATTTGTAAGATCTATGCACACCGTCGGAGTATTTGTCAAACCAAATGACATTACCACGAATTTAAATTATCCATACCAAGCCCAGAAAGCTGTCTTGGTATTATCACACTCTCTCACCTTCAACTGATGGTAACCCGAACGAAGATCTGTCTGTGAGAAATGAGAGCCTCCTTGAAGTTGATCGAATAAGTCATCGATCCTAGGCAAAGGGTACCTATTCTTGATGGTCACCTTGTTCAGTTGCTGATAGTTAATATACATTCGACGTGACCCATTCTTTTTCCTTACAAACAACATGGGAGCACCCCAAGGTGAAATACTTGGCCTAATAAAGCCTTTCTCTAACAGGTCTTTCAATTGGTCCTTTAACTCCTTTAGCTCAGCCGGGGGCATATAGTAAGGAGAAATGGAAATAGGTTGAGTATCCGAAAGGAGATCTATGCCAAAATCTACTTCTCTATTAAGAGGAATACTGGGCAAAGTTTCAGGAAACACATCGGGGAATTCATTAACCACCATAACTGACTCAAGAGTAGATGACTCAATCTCCACGTTTCTAACCCTCACAATATGATAGATGTACCCCTTAGAAATCATCTTCCAGGCTTTGAGATAGGAAATAAATCAACCTTCAACAATGGAGTCGTTACCCTTCCATTCTAAAATAGGTTCATTAGGAATCTGAAATTTGACTTTCCAAGTCCTACCATCAACCGAGGCATATGATTCATTTACCAATCCATTCCAAGAATAATATGAAAGTCAAACATCTCAAGCTCTACAAGATCACCAGGAATGACTTTATGCAAGGCTTAAACAAGACAACCCTGATAGACTTTCCAGGAAATAATAGACTCACCCACCAGAGTATAAATCGAATAGGGCTCCCTCAAGGTTTTAGGACTAAAACCAAACTTAACAGCCAACAAAGGAGTCACAAAACATAAGTTTGCACCTGGATCAAGCAAAGCATAAGCATCAAAATCAAAGACTTTTAACATACTAGTCACCACATCCGGAATCTCCTCAACTTCCTTATGCGTATGCAAAGCATAGAACCTGTTCTTTATGGCAACATTTCTTGGAGAAACCCTTTGTTGGACCTAACCACCCGAAGCTTCTTGACCTTGACCCTTCTTAGCTACCTTAGAATAGTCAGACATTTTGTGGCCCATCTCACCACACCCATAGCAAGCACCCGATCCCCACAAATATTTGTTTGGATAAACTCTCTCATATTGGCCACATCAAGGAGGCAATGGTCCACCCCCAACTTGTGCCTTGGGAGGTGGCACTCTAGCATTGGAAAACCTCACACACGAGCCTTGGCTTTGTTGAAAGTGACCATTCTCACCGCCACTCCTAGAGTTAGAGAACCCACCATAATACCGAGCCTTCTTAGAATCATTTACCCTCCTCTTCTTGTATTTCTCCCGCTTAATCTGTTCAGCATAAGCCATAAGCCTGGAAATATTGATATCCCAAATAAGCATAGAAGTGTGACATTCCTTCACCACCAAATTAGAGATCTCAAAAATCAACTTGTGCATCCTTGCAAGAGGGTCCGCAACAAGCATAGAAGCATACTTTGAGAGCTTTGTGAACTTGAGGGAATAGTCTCTCAAAGTCATGCCACCTTTATTGAGACTAATAAATTTAGTCATATTGGCCTCCCTAAGTTCAAGAGGGAAGAAACGGTCCAAAAAAGCAAACTTGAACTCTTCCCAATCATCCTTATCTTCAGCTTGCCCATCGATTTGAGGATGGAAAGCGGTGCACATCTTGACCTCAATGCCATGTCCTCTTTGAAATAATCTCCAAACGTGAGAGGTAAATTAGGTACCGTGTGCCTATATAATAGATGTAGGCACTCCATGCAACCAAACCAATTACCAAATGTACAACTAGTCAAATCCGCGACATCAAAGGTAGTCTTAAAAGGCAAGAAGTGAGTTGGTTTGGTCATCTGGTCAATATAACCCAAATAGAATCAAATTACTTCCGGGTATGGGGTAACCCAACTACGAAATCCATATTCACATCTTCCCACTTCCAAGTAAGAATCTCAATATCTTGAGCTAAACCACTAGGCCTTTGGCGTTCTACCTTCACTTATTGGCCATTCAGACACTTCAACACAAACTTGGTTATGCCCATCTTCGTGCCATGATACCAATACACCTCTTTCAAACCTCGATGCATCTTAGTGGATCCCAAATGAATAGAATATTGAGAGTTGTTGACCTCACTCATGATCACCTCCCTTAGACAATCAACTTGTGGAACACACAACCGGTTTTGATACCATAGTACACCATCTCCCCCTTGGGAGAAAACCTCTATCTTCTTTTCGGCGACCAACTTCTTCAACTCATTCAATGAAGGATCCAAATCTATTTTTGCCTTGACATCAATAATCACAGAAGATTCAAACCAATTTCAAACAAGAATACTACCATTAGCAGAGTCAATCAATCTAACACCTAACCTAGCCAAACGGTGCACATCCCTCACCAACTCCTTATTTCCTTCATCAACATGAGAAACGCTACCCATCAAAATCTTGCTAAGGGCATCAACTACAACATTTGCCTTGCCAGGATGATTTAAGACACCCATGTCATAGTCCTTAAATAGTTCCAACCATCTCCTTTGTCTCAAGTTAAGATCTCTTTGGGTGAACACATATTGAAAACTCTTATGATCGGTGAAAACATCGACATGGACCCCATACAAGTAGTGTCTCCAAATATTTAAAGCAAATACTACCACTGCCAACTCAAGATCGTGAGTCGAGTAGTTTTGTTCATGCACCTTCAATTGCCTCGATGCATGAGATATCACTTTACCATGTCGCATGAGCACATAACCCAATCTAATCTGAGAAACATCACAATATATCACAAACCCATCTAAGCCATTTGGTTAAGTCAAAATGGGAACCGATGTAAGCCGATCCTTCAAAGTCTGAAAAATCTTCTCACACTCGTTCGACCACATAAACTTGTCTTTATTTTTAGTCAACTTAGTCAATGAGGATGCAATGGATGAGAATCCCTCAACACACCTCTGATAATAACAAGCCAAACCAAGGAAACTTTGAATATCAGAAGGGGTCAACGGTCTAGGCTAATTCTTTACCACTTCGATATTCTTGGGATCAACCGTAATAATATCACTAGACACCACATGACTAAGAAACAAATGTCTCCCAACCAAAACTCACATTTACTAAACTTGGCAAATAACTTCTTCTCCCTCAAGGTTTGAAGTACCGATCTTAAGTGATCCATATGCTCCTGCTCATTTTGGGAGTAAATCAGGATATCATCAATGAAGACAACCACAAAACTGTCAAGGAATGGCTTGAACACTCGATTCATAAGATCCATGCACACCGCCAGAGGATTTGTCAACCCAAATGGCATTACCAAAATTTCAAAATATCCATACCGAGTCCGGAAAGTAGTCTTGGGAATATCACACTCTCTCACCTTCAACTGATGGTAACCCGAACAAAGATCAATCTTTGAGAAATGAGTGGCTCCTTAAAGTTGATCGAATAAGTCATCGATCCTAGGAAAAGAGTACCTATTCTTGATGGTGACCTTGTTCTATTACCGATAGTCAATATACATTCGAAGCGACCCATCCTTCTTCTTTATAAACAACACGGGAGTACCCCAAGGTGAAATACTTGGCCTAATAAAACCTTTCTCCAGCAGGTCTTTCAATTGGTCCTTTAACTCTATTAGCTCAACTGGGGCCATATGATAAGGAGGAATGGAAATAGGTTGAGTATCCGAAAGAAGATCTATGCCAAAATCTGCTTCTCTATCAGGAGGTATACCGGGTAAAGTTTCAGGAAACATATCGGGGAATTCATTAACCACCAAAACTGACTCAAGAGTAGGTGACTCAGTCTCTACGTCTCTAACCCTCGCAATATGATAGATGCACCCTTTAGAAATTATCTTCCGGGCTTTGAGATAGAAAATAAATTGACCTTCAACAATGGAGTTACTACCCTCCCATTCCAAAATAGGTTCATTAAGAATCTGAAATCTGACTTTTCGAGTCCTACCATCAACCGGAGCATATGATGCATGTTACCAGTCCATCCCAAGAATAATATGAAAGTCAAACATCTCAAGCTCTACAAGATCACCAGGAATGACTTTATGCCAGACTAAAACAAGACAACCCTGATAGAATTTTTGGGCAATAATAGACTTACCCACGAGAGTATAAATCGAATAAGGCTCCCTCAAGGTTTCAGGACTCAAACCAAACTTAACAACCAAGATAAGTTTGAACCTAGATCAAGCAACGCATAAACATCAAAATCAAAGACTTTTAACATACCAATTACCACATGCGGAATATCCTCAACTTCCTAACACGTTTGCAAAGCATAGAACCTGTTATTTATGGGAGAATTTCTTAGAGGAACCCTTTGTTTGACCTTGACACCCGTAGCTTCTTGGCCTTTACCCTTCTTAGCTACCTTAGGACAGTTAGATATTTTGTGGCCCATCTCACCATACCCATAGCAAGCACTCGATCCCCACAAATATTTCTTAAGATAAACTCTCTCATATTGGCCACATCGAGGAGGCAATGGTCCACTCCCAACTTATGCCTTGGGAGGAGGCACTCTAATATTGGAAAACCTCACACACGAGCCTTAGCCTTGTTGAAAGCGACCATTCTCACCACTACTCCTACAATTAGAGAACCCACCATGATATCGGGACCTCTTAGAATCATTCACCCTCCTCTCCTTGAGTTTCTCCCCCTCAATCTCTTTCGAATAATCCATAAGCCTGGAAATATTGATATCCTGAATAAGCATAGCAGTGTGACATTCCTTCACCACCAAATCATAGACACCAGAAATAAACTTGTGCATCCTTGCAAGAGGGTCCGCCACTAGCATGGGAGCATACTTTGAGAGCTTTCTGAACTTGAGGGAACAGTTCCACACAGTCATGCCACCTTTCTTGAGACTAATGAATTCAGTCATATTGGCCTCCCTAAGTTCAAGAGGGAAGAAATAGTCCAAAAAAGCAAACTTGAACTCTTCTCAATTAACCTTATCATCAGCAAACCTCTTAACCAACCACTGATTATACCACACTTGAACCATATCTTTCAATTGATAAGCATCCAGTGCATCTTTCTCCTCAGAGCTCACACCCATGATAGTCACACTTTAGTGAGCTCCCCGATAAAGTCTTGGGCATCCTCATAAGCTTTTGAACCAATGATCTACGGAGGATTTATCCGAGTGAAGTCTCTCACTCTAGAGATTGAGGCATGACAAGAGTAGGATTAGCCGACCGGGCCTGGTTGGTCACCACTTGAGCCAACATTGCAATAATATTTTGGAATTCAGCATGAGTTACTTGCTCCCCCCATAGGCTCTTGAGGGACTTGTTCCTCAATAACCGGGGCCAACCTAGGGAGAGGGGCTCTTCGTGGAGGCATGTTCTGAAAGAGTAACAAGAACACCAACAATTTAGGAAACCTTATAAAATATTTCATACCACGACATAAGCGACAATGAGGTGAGACAATTCCTAAAACGTCACCATAGCCTCTCACTCATAGGTATGGTGCACAACATATCTATGAATAAGACTCTACTTGACACGTCATGTTGGACTTCGAGGACCATTTATAAACCTAGTGCTCTGATACTATATTTATCACGACCCGGGAGTAGAGCCTAGATATGATATGGCAAATCAGAACCCGAGAGTCACCAAATAATCCATCTTAGCATTGATTTACATATCATTGGTTTGAAAGCGTGTAATTTACATGAAATATATAATTCTAAGGGATTACAAGGCTTTGGACTAAAGCTATGGGTATGTCAATAGGGAAGGGATTTGCATAGATCACATATCATATAACAAATACATTCTAAGTGCAGGTAAGTATGACTCATGCTATTGGGACAAGAAAGGACTTAGGACTTTCCATAAGCACATTATCATTAAACATACCATAATAACATAAGCATAACCATCTCTTCCATACATATTACATAGCCAAATCATCTTAGATAATCACATAACATAATCGTGCGGAGAGTCTTTGTGATGTCCAACAGTGCCTCTAGTCTAGAATAGGGCGGGGTCCAAGGCATGTCCTGGGCTCACCCTCAAAGTAAAGAAATAAATAAAATACATAAAGGTAGATAGAGGGTGGATGTTATCCTTGGAGAATAGGACTCACCACTAATGATACTCAAAGATTCGAATCAACCATCAAGAGGTAGATAGATATAGTCTCCAGTCCCTACATGGTTAGATCATGTAGGAAAAAGAGTATACGTTAGTACATATCATGCACTAAGTATGCGGGAATGAAATACATATGAATGCGACCAACCTGTAAACCAATGTTAGATGACAAGAGAACATAAATAGAAAGAAAATATACAAAAGAATAACATATCAATATGCTATGAAATCCATGATGCATGAATGCTTAATCATATAAACATAATGGGGACGGGACCTCAACCGACATATGACCAAGCGATCTATAACTTGGAACTCTATTGTCTTCCCCATAATGAATATAGAGGTGACCTACTTGCCAAAGGTAGATCCATTCTTAACATAATCATACCTTACGGGAACATCACCCATTTGGGTAGAATAACATGAACCTATGTTTGGCACATAGTTTGACGGAAAGGAGTATGGACTTTTGGGGATAGTCCACCTCGACTCCAATCCCTTGGTGTTAAGTCATCATCCCACAAGAATACATATATATATACATGCTTTTGAAAAGAGGATAAGTACTTCAAAATCCTAACCATGAATAGTTGGGATTAAAAGCCAAATCATCTTCTTTACTTTCATGCATACGTGACTAAAAAGTCAAATCATTCTTCATGTCATACTTTCATGCATTGGAATAGATCCATTCTTACATAGGTATGAGAAAAGAGTATGGACACTTGGGGATAGTTCGCTCTGACTCTATGCCCAATCCTATGCTCCTTAAAACATTCTCATTGGTGTAAACACCTATTATTTTGCTCAAAGAGACATCTCTTAGACATAGTGTGATCGCAACTTAGTCATACCCATTCTTTGCTAGAAAACATAGTCATAAATATCTTTGGGACTTAGCCCACATCAAAAGCTTCATAAAAATCCATGCTCATGAATGCAAATGCCATGAATAATGAATGAATCACATGGGTAATGGAGATCAACATTTAAATCATCATAACAAAATAGATTCATTCTTAAATCATAATGAAATCCACATAAAACATAATTTATACTACCCATGCTTGAATTGAAGACTTACAGGGACATGCATAATTGAATCTTCATAATTTCAATATAAATCATGATAATTGAACTTAAATAACTTTAAAATCATATAATAAGTATAACCCATACTTCAATTTGATCAAATAAATAATAAATTTAAAGACCCATATTTAAAGTAAGCTTAATTTCATAAACTCAAGTGTAAAAGAGTTTTGTGGTCTTCATGGTTGAATGGAGAACCATGAATCAATCCCACATACCTTGATTAACTAGAATCTTTAGAGAGAAGAATGATTGAAGAAGAAAGACTTCCTTGGATTCCAACTGAAACCTTCAACCCACAGTTGGAAGAGACCCTTTAGAAGATAGAGTTTGAATATAATTCTAAGTGTTGGAAGAAATTTGAATAGGATGAAGGTGTATAGGCTAATTCAGGGGTTTAGAAGGGGTTAGGAAGACTAAAATGGCTTTAGGAAAACATCAAAATTACAATTAAACCATTAATGAAATGAATAAGAAAAACTAACAACGTCACCCTCATAGTCTACTACCTAGACCGTGTAGTGGCACACGGACCGTGAAACCTCCCATGAAGCAACATTTAGAAAATATTTCATCAATGAAGGTCTGAGAAAGTAATCCCATACTTAGAAAAATTTACTCTCGAAGCCACACGGAAGGCCTCACGAGCTGTGAGACTTTACACAAACCATAAACTAGTCCACGGAGCCTGACTTGGCCAAGAGCCTTAAATGTCCTCCCTCTCACGGATAGTTTCATGGACCATAAGCTCCCACATGGTCCGTGAAGCCCCCTTCCTCGTTGACGTAATTTCTGAAATGCTATCCTTATCCATAGAACCAATCCTTAAATCAAAGCCATCACGAAACACCTTACCATGCCTCATGAGAGGTCATATGGGCCTCTTCTTGGCCCATCAAGTGGTACACAGTCCTAGAAGGGCACCATAAGAGCATGCCTTAGCCAATTTTCAAAAAAGAATCCATGTGCAGGCAGATCAACCAAAAAAGCCATAACTTCTTCATCCAAACTCCAAATCAAGTGAAACCAAGTGCGTTGGAAAGATAACTCAAAGAGCCTCAATTTGATTGGTAATGTCTCACCCAGTTTTGACTTGTGCTAAGAGTTATGAGTAGTTAAAGTCTACCCTCCCAATGGTTCGCATGTAAAACTCAATAAATATGATTTCTTTGAACACGACCATTCAAGAGAGACTCATGAAGATCATTAACTAACCAAATTAAGTTCAAAATCAGAGCTAATCAGATTCACAAGGTTTTCAAAATTCTGGGTTGTTACAACATTGGTCCAAAACCCCCTCATCTGATCAGTCACAAAGCAAGTGTTCTCATAATATGGTTCCTCATACAAGGATTCACGAGGTGGATATTGACCAACCACATTAATCACTCCTAATTTTGCTTTATAAAAAACCCCACATTAGTGCTAATCCAAGCCAACTCTTGCATCATATCTTCGTTGATCATGGCCTGCTCTAGATTGGTACTAACAGAGAAGGATTTTTTGTAGTCAATTTATCTCTCAAGCACTATGCACGGTTAGTCTTTGTTACCTTCTCCAAACATTTAACTACAATAGAAAAAGTGCAATCCATGAATGAGCCTCCAGTTTCGATGTCAGCCACTACTTTGCAATTATCATCCAGTGCTCGATAGAAGATCTCCACTAAGGAATCATCAACAATCATATGGTAAGGAACACTCCTCAAGTTCATTATGAATGTCTCCCTAGTAGTACTTATCGAAACACTAAGAAATTGTTTGAAGTTATTGATCAGATCCTTCAGCTTCAACTTCTTTAACCTGGGAAAGAACCTTTCCAAAAGGGTTTTTTACATCTCTGCCCATGTTGTAATAGAACCCTGTAGGAGTTTGAATAACCATACTGCTATGGCACCTATGAGATATAATGGGAAGATATCGAGCCTGATGACATCCATGGATAGATTCTAATTTCCCATCGTACTCTTAGACAAAAACACAATATTGTGTAGATGGTTATGTGGATCCTTTGATTATAAGCCCTTGAACAAGACTCTGTTCTGCAACATTTGTAGTAACCCATTCGATACAATAAATTTAGTGTCATCTGATAAAGAAGTTAAGATTATAGCTCTGGTTAAATCCATTTCCATAGGGTCAAGCCTATATAGATTCCATGTATGGGCGGCGACATGAAGATCATGTGGTGGTAGATTAAAATCTTCAAGTGGTTGTGGGTCATCCATCGTTATTCTGATTGTATGCAATATTTGCAACATTGGTTGCAATGTTGTTCATGTTGTCCTAGGCTATTCTTCTTAATGTTCTCTAGATCTCTGGATCAAATGGAGTTAATGGATTACCTTAACTTCGAGTACTGGGAAAATACTACACCTGTATGCTGAGAGAAAAAAAAACAAAAAAAAACAAGTAAAATAAGGGAAATAAGGATGAACTAACAAATCACCCTAATTAAACTAGTCTAAAAGTCGTATTCCATGGCAACGACGCCCAAATTTTGATCAGGCCCAAACTACACCTCCAAATCAAGGTATAAGCAGTAATTGTAAAAATATAGAACCTAAAAATTGTCAGGGTCGATCCCACAGGGATTAAGTTCTAGACCTAGAGCAATTATGAGCAATTAAGATGAGTTAATCTACTTATCTCCCGAAGGGGAGGTTTGTAAAATGCAATAATTAAACCTAAACTATAACAATCTATCAACTGAGAGTGTTGTGAAATTAGTGAAAGGAATAACTAGGGTATTGTGTTCCCCATGAATTCGTAACTCAGTACAACCATATAATTGTAATAGTTTTTGGTGTGTAGCATGCAGAGCTGATAAGTTATGTTTACCTAACCCTTTGATCCAGGTTAAAGAAAAATTTCACCACATGATTTAATTTATCTCTGTGGTGTTACATTACTAACCCTTACCTTTTGTTCTAGTACAACCATCTCCCGATCCATTCAGGTTGGTTAGACAAGAGGGATCACATCGACTCCTGTTGATTATCCCTTATTCCATTCATTACTCCCTTGATCTAGTAAGTAAGAATTAGGCTATTTCTAACATTGGGAACTGTTAAAAAGTATTCATAGTGAAGGGATAAAAAATACTCACATGTACACTTTTCAAGGATTACAAATTATTCAGGGTTTTCTTTGTTAGTTCTCCATGGTAACCACAACCCTAGTTATGGATTTAACTACCCGTGTTCATTGTAGATGAGAGAATGATGTTATGAAATAACATAATTAAACACTTAAAAATATAAATTAATGAACAAGAAATACAAAATCTTCACAAGAAATGACGATGTTATAACTCAAATGTAATCGCCAATAATCACAAGTAATAAGTTCTCAATGTTCTAACTCATCTCTCTACTCTCTCTCTCTTATTCTCCTTTCATTCTCTTTTATTTAAAACCTAAAAAACTATTTATAATAAGTAAAAACAAAATCCAAAGTTAAATAGAAAAACTAGAATTGGGAAATCAGAAGATCAAGGTTACGAGTAGTAGATGGAATTATGGCCTGTACTTGGGGCTTTGTAGTCTGCACTTCATAAAATCTATCTTCCATATATGGACTGATCTTATGGGTCATCTTTTGACTTATGGCCCGTAAGGGGTCTCGTCTACTACTTCTTTTGAAATTCTTCAAAACTCTAATCCTCTGAGCATGATCTTATCCATGACCCGTCACCTGGCTTACGACTCGTAGGAGCCCTCGTCTAATAACATTTCAACACTCAACATATTTTTTGATCTTTAGCACACAAACAAACATACGGGCCTCAAGGTGTCTACAACTCGTATAATAACTCATAACCTAAACATCTGAAAATCAACCCTTCACTGGATCGGACCTATTGAACCAGCCTACGGCTCGTAGAGGAACTTGTAAATCCTCAAAAACCTACAATTTATGCAACTCGTCCCAAAATCATCTCAATTCTTAAAATCCTGAAAAACAAACACAAATACATCAAACCTACTAACATCGCCTAGGGAATACACAAAATTAAAAGTTTTAAGAATAAAAAATGTTACATTTTAGCAAAACATCACCTGTTAGATCCACCTATAGGCAAGCTAAAAACCCAATCCCCATGGTACTTATCCTAGCTTCGAGTCAAGCCAATCCAATAAAACAACAATAAATAACTGAAGTCTACCAAGAACTCGAAAGTTAGTTGTACAGAACTACAATACATGAAAAGTACATATGAATATACATATAACCAAAACATGATATAATATACCAGCCGAGAGTGCTCTTACAAATACATAGTAATATTGTACATGGCCAAAGTCTGAAACCAAAAGACGACCATCAAAAGAAGGAGAATGTCACGAAGCCAGAGTTGTCGATGCTCACTCAAAGAAGTGTCTTATGCTCCTGAATCCTCCAAACTTAGTGTCCACAAGTAGAACTTGGACCTGCACCATGGGAAGATACAGAAGTAGGGGTGAGAACTAGAAAAATTCTCCCAGTTGGCATCATCGGCCGACTGGGTTAAAAAATATATAAAATAAAGCTCAAAAACATATGAAAGTAGTTATCCCACAAATAGACTTGCAACCTCAAACAGAATTGAAATATTGAGTTGTACACGAGTCTAAGACACTAATATCTATGCATGTACACCACCCAGACCCCCATAGTCCCAAGAGGTACACCCATACACAATATATCTGACAGATCATCACTCTACCCCATAGACTAATCACAGAGCTCAACTCTCCACATCATAAGATCAAGGGTCAGTTGTACATGGGTGTAAGGCCCTAGTATCTGTTCCTGAATACCCTTGAACCCGTATAAGACCAGGAGGTACACCCATGTACAATTATGGTTTGAATAGGTATGTGGATCCACGAGTAATCAATAACGGGGCCTCACCCCAAAAATCATATATCAACCTAGTTCTCGACCTTACGTCGACATGTGGAACCTGATCCAAAATATAAATGTGTAATGGTGGGACTTATTCCGCATGGAAGAAATAATCCCCCTCACATAGCAATGTGTATCATCTCAGAATGTCACTCATGAGGCCTCGCCCCTCAAAGAAAATTAGTGGGGTTCGGAATCCAAATCTCAATCGGCATCTAGTCCTCAGAATTTACATTTGTGCCTTGCCATAAAGTCACAACCACTGGGACTCAAACTACGAGGAGCATCACCTGGGACTCAAACTCTCAAATGTGACCACTGGGGCTCACAGTGATGGGGAGCTTCATTTTGGACTCGAGATATCAAGCAGTCACTCACTCAACCAGTATATTCAGATTCTAAACTCTAATGTTATATCATACCAGAGTCAATGTGGCAGCGACACTCACAATATAGGTATCCTTAAACATCATAATTCCCTGATAATATCACCTAAACCCCTGCCTCAGATACATAAGACTAGAACCAAGCATCTAATAGTAGTACACAGGAGTGTATGCCTCAATAATAAGTATAAAATCAGAGCTAATATGCAGTAATCCAGTCAATCATAGGAAATATAGTGTCGCATGATAACAATAGTTATATCATAAGTTTCCAAAACCACTAGACCCAACAGGAGAGTATCTAAGGTAGAAACAAGTCACAGCACAACAACTATTCAATAAGTAGCCTCACAGTCATCCTATCTTAGTAACATCCATAGAATATTCTCTTAGACAATAGTAGTTCAGAACACGTACCTGCCCCATGACATCAGACCATATACGACCCTTATCAAACCTCCCTATGATCAATAATATCATAATATATCGAATCTATAGTATTCACATCCAATACAATGAGTGCAACCCTACCACAAAAAGTACTACACATAACGGGCATAACTAACATCTCATATACATCTCACTTCAATCATACATATAATTTCACCTAGTCTAAAGTTAGGGAGAAACCTAGCCTACTTGGCTATTGCTACCTCAAACTCTGAATCACTCTAGTTAATCCTTTCCCTTCCTGATGGCCTCCCGAAGTTGCTCAACTATGAATAAAATGTAGTCCAGATTAACACGGTCATTTTTGTTGTATTATCTTGAGAAGTGGGTGAAATTAGACCAAAAGTGACTAAAATAGGAAAAATGGGACCTACACCTAAAATTTTGAACAAAATCCCAAAAAATGTTACCATGACAACCCAAGTCTATACTAAACTTTGGCCCAAAACAGACCCTAAAAGACCGAGAATAAGCCGAAAAACAAATTAAAAAATTTTCTCAGGAAAATGTTCTTTTTAAAACTTTCTCGGTCCAAATTATCAAAAATTAGACCATTTTAGCCAACACCCAAGATTCCCAGCACTCCTCTTATAAGGTATAACAATTTAGACTCAAATTTCATTCAATTTCATCAAGAATTGGTTATGAATTCAACTCGTAAAGTTTTCACTATTTTTGAGGAGATATTTAACTAAAACAGAGAATTTACCTCAAAATTCATGCCAAAATATAGAATCTGACTTCACCCTGACATTCTTTGCAATAAACTAAGTCACGTGGACCTTTGGTTTGTCAAAATCATACTTGAAACAAAGATTTAATGAGCTTGGGATGTTTCTAAATAAAGATGAATCTTGAAGGGGATTGCCTATATATAGGCCACCGAAGCCTTCTCTATGAACGTGGATCGAGCCCCGCAAATACAGAGCTGTAGGGGCTAAGCCCTTCTCCGTGAATGCGGTATTGACCTCCATGAATATGGAGGGTAAGGTTTGTCAGTGTTACATCAGCTCAGTTCCAAACTTCCCCAGGGCATCTGATGTTCATTTTTCACAAATGAAGTGTATCCATACTAATTTTGGCGTTCCGAATCCAACGATGTAGTCAGAATTCCTGACAGAGCATTCTATGGAAAATGAGGGTCCCACTTCTTTCTGGTTAATTTAGCTAAAAGGAATTTAGGGGGTCAAAATGCAATTGGATATCCCCATCAACTGATGAAGGGTCATTTTAGACTATTTTTGATGTTCCAGAGCTGACCACACCATCAATTGTTCATTCCGAGTGAGTTTAGTTGGTTTTTAAACAAATGCACTTTTTAGCTTCCAATTAAACTTATTTTCCTACTTTTAGCTCAAAAACATATCGGGACCCTCCATCCTCAGACCAACCACCCTCCTAGCATGAATCAGCTGTTCCAGAACTGATGGAACTGCCGAATCCCATTCCAAGGCTATTTACTATGGTTTTGCCCGAAATCTCATTTTAGTAGTTTTAACTTCTCCCTAACTTGCAAACTTGCACACCTCACGACCAAAATACCCAATAACTAACTCGACAATCCCAACAGGTCATTATAGGTCTGATGTCACTATATATAAGCTCAAAAATACTGAAACAATTTAGAAACACAAAATTGATCTACAGGATCATTACAGTACATTATTACGATATGAGATGCCATGTGAAATATATGATCTACATGAGGGTTTAAGGATTCCCTAATAAAGTTACTTTTCTTGTTGGTTACTTGAATGATTTTCATATGGTTTTACTTTTACTCCTCTCATGTCATTTGTTTCTTCCCTAACACACACAAGTGTAAGTGGTCAAGTAAGTAATATAGTGGATCTTAACGAGCCAGGATATCAAACCTAAAGTACTTCAATGCGCTCTCAGTTATCAACAAAAGTTGATTATGCAATGTGTGTTATCTCAAGAAAAGTGATTGTTAATTACTTCTACAAAAATAATTAAAGTTAACTAAACTAAGATCAAATGATTGTAAGGTGTTTATCAATTTAAGCGAGATTCTGGGATATAACCTTTTTGACATATGCGCTAGCCACAATGATTATGATTATTCTTGGTTTTTATAATTACTAATTCATAGGGGTTAATTTACCAAGCAAGGTTTCATATCTCTACCTAGCCTATTCTCAGTAATATCATAACTACATCATTGAGCGGGGATATGCGTGATCACTAAGCATGCATTAAATCTATCATCTTGCATTTGAACCAAACAAGGTGGATGGGTAGGTTTCACAAGTCTCCCATACACGAATCATCTAGTATCCTACACAAAAAAAACTCCTTATACTCTATGTTCTATCTACCCCAATATCTTCTAAATCAAGAGTAGACAATAAATGTGTTTCATGGTTGGCTAGACTATGAAACATAGACAAAAGAAATATAGGAGTAATTATGCAAAAACCCATTCATAATACATTAAAAAACAAAGTCTAGAACATCATCTATAGCTACAAGTCCAGAATATAGGAAATTAGCCACTCAATATCTGTCTCAAATACAAAAATTGTCTAAGAAACATTCAAGAATGGATTAAAAAGAGAAAAAAATAAAATAATGAACCCTAGATGAAGTTCTTCGTCTTATCCTCTCATTCCTAGCAATATCAAATAATGAACTGATGACAAAAAATGTATTTAAACTTAAAAGTCCCATTTCCTAATTTTGCCTTTGCATCTTCAGAGTCCATGATGCAAACTTCTCTTTCCGACTTGCATTGTTTTTGCTTAATTGACCAATTTTGAATCTTCTGCTGTCAAGTTTGCCACATGGACTTATACTCCCAATGGCGTTTCACAGCTTTTTGTGTTCCTTTTCAAAACCATCAACCTTCTGCATTAGTCTGCAATGCAGACTTCTACACTTTTCCTAGATTGGCTGACCTTTTATGCTCTATTGTATGGTTGTATCTTTCCTCGATCTCTGGCTATGACCCCGGACATGCATATCTGCTTAAAAACCTAAAAAAACACAACCAAAAAGTACTATTGGTCAAGAATTAACAAAATAAGACTGAATTACAGTAGAAACACCTAAACTTTATGAATTTATCCTCTAACTAGGCTCTGGACATCGGTAAATTTGGCTATGTGGGTGTATAAATATGCCTAAGATCACCACCCCACACATAGAGCTTTTTTTATTCTCGAACAAATTAGACACATATATGCGACCACTAGGTAGTAACCAAAAGACAAATAGTACATATAGGCTCGCTTAAACACTTAATGATCCCATTGAACACTCAAATGACATCCATCAAACTTTCCAACTATGATACATGCGAACTCCTACAAAACTTTGCTCTGAATCATTCTAGTTATCAATCCTTCAACAATCTTATGCCATCACATGAAGAATTTCCCATGTCTATGCACTCATTACTAAAACGAATGAAAGATTTTAATGGGTATAATTATAACTCTCGCTCTCCCAACAAATGTATCTTGTTGCTTCTAATTCCTATAGGCTTGCCTTTAATGTGAGTTTTTACTAGAATAAGAATCTAACTCAAGGGATCACATACGTCTTTTATTTGGTTGTAATATAGGCTAAAGGTGGGTGGGTAGAGGTTCTAAGGATATGATTTAGTGTCTCATATCCCAAGCGCTTTAGCCTTCACTACTTTCAGTTTTAAACACTCATTTCCTTGGCTTTCACATCACCACTTCTTTTCAACTTCCCATTTAATTTAGCTTCACACCCCTGCCCTGGTATATCTTACCATTGCTTCTTCAGTACCTATTTTTTTATGAGGGACTGACCTAAACCACGAAAGGTCCACGACGTAGACTTTTCATGAACCCTTATTGTTTTAGGTCCCTAATTTTTCAAAAAAATTATTTTCCTATTCTACCAAGGCCTATCTTAGGGGTACCTTTTTAAGCTTACTCCCCTTCATCTTTTTCGTGCTAAAATGCTTAGGATTTTAGGATCAACAACACAGTTTTAGAACAAAAGGGGATTAGGCTTAAAATGTGGTTATTCAAAGAAAAGGGCTAAGGTTCAACAGGGCTAATTAGGGATGAATATGTCCTAGTAGGTCAAAAATACAATCTGAAATAGGCTACCTAAGAAATTTCTAGATCCTATCCCCAAGTCCTATTCCTATCTAGTTTAGTCCATATACCAGCCAAGTCTGGCAATTATCGCAACATGGACTTACAATCATGCTCACCCTCTCATGACACACTTTCATCCAAGGATTCATAATAAAATAACCGTCACATCAGAAATTCATTATTAAGCATGCATTCATAAGATCAAAAATTAAGACATGGACCATTCAAATATTTTCAATATTTCTTCAATTCAAACCCACTACACAATATTGCACTTAGACTATTACCGACACTCTACATGAGACTCACAATTGACTAATACCTTTAGGACGGTTGTCATCCATCCATCATAGGGCACCATCACCTAACTATGACTACTAACAAGAGACATCCATACTACTACAAATTAATCACACTTAATAGCATTCAACCATGTAAATAATCACTATTATTACTAACATTCATAAAATAATAGACCATGCACTTAATTACAACCCAATTTAAATAAAAGAACTATCTAGACTTAACATAGAAAATTGAAAAATAAAAGCATAACCTTAATTTTTACATGGCAAGAACAAACATAACATAAAGCATAATAGTAAAGACTCCCGCCCCACACTTAAAATAAGCATTGCCCTCAGTGTTTGACCATATGAAACTTGTGTGAATGGAAGTCAGGGGCTCACTCCTCCATATAAGGAGGTGGAAGTGTTGGAGCTCCATGTACATTCAGGGGTGGCTCATCCATCTTTGCCTCATCCTCATCCACATCAGAAGTCTCCCTAGAATCCTCTGGGTTTATGGGCACGTCTTCCTATATGGGCTCAAAGAATTGAGGCTCAATACTGAACACAACACTAGAAAAGTCATTCAGAGGGTACTAGAACTCCACTTGGGTAAGCTCAGCAGGAGTAGAAGGTCGGCCATCAGTCTGTTATCATAGCATCTCTAGCCCATACATCCAAGCCATGATCAGCTCATCTTGATGTGCCCACTCTGGTGTGATCAAGACAAGGCCCCATAGAGACATTTGACCCCTTAATGTTAGTGACATAAAAGGGTTGGGCCTCAATCTGTGAGAAGTAATCCAGGGGCTCCTCTAGAACACCTACACACCTACAAAGCTCAGTAATATGGATACCAAAAGCATACCTGTGGCCTCGGTGAACACGAGACTTTATCATGGAAGACTTGTAAATGGATCTGATATTAAGCTTAGCTTCCATCATCAAGGCATATACCAAGCGAACCCTATCCCTAGTGATCTCTATGATGTAGAAACTCGGGAAGATGGCATATATGATGATCTTGATCCATTCCTAAGCCTCCCTGTTCATGTGCGCAAAGGGGAATGCTTGGTGATATCTTTTGTAATCGTGGTTGATCTACTTGGCTATGGAGTTAGGGACCGCCAAAGTGGGAGGTCAGATCTGTAACTTAGTGAATGGAGCATGTGGGACATCAACGGTCCCTAAAATACCATTAATAGCCAAGAGGGTTATGTTAACTTCCACTCCCTGCACTATTACCACTCGGGTCCTCATCTCGGCCTTGAGATTGACATAAAACTCCTGAACTAAAGTCAAGTTGCATGGTTGGGTATCCCTTAAAAGAAAACCCAAATGGTACTCCATGCATCTTTGATAACTGGTCAGGAAGTCTAAGGCCAGACTATCGGCATGAATAGGGATATCAGGAAGGTATTTTGTTTCTTCGTAGGTTTTGTACCACTTTTTCCTATGCTCGGCCACTACCCTAAGCCCGAAGCGAAGAGTCTAGCCTCGGGGATGTGGGGGAGCCTTTGGCATATGAGGGATACTCCTAGTCCTCTTTCTTCTACACGAAGCCCCATCACGTTGTGCTATTCTAACTCTTGTTGCTATCTAGGTACCTGCAAAGACCAAAAATCCCAAATTAGATCCAAAACAAAACATGGCCCCTACACTAACATTTAAACCAGTAACACAACCCCACACTTAGTTCAAATTATAGGATGTAAAGGGTACTCAGACTTCCGCTAATCAATCCAAGACTATCCCTACCAAGCAACCATCAACAACAAACAAACAATTCAAAACATATGGGGTGTCAAATAGATACTCACCCCACACTTAGTTTTAACCCATAATAAACTCTAATAGTGTCAAACATAGAGAATCTCTACACTTAAGCGCAGTTGAACAATATAACACCCCCACAATTCACAATCAACACCCAAGAGCTACAAGTATATAGGACAGGAAATTACTTATTCAACAATAGTAGTAACCCAAGTAATTGTTCAGAAAGTGTCATCACTGTAAAAACATTTAAAACACAATGAATTTCGAGCAAATTAACTACCATGAATCAGCAATTACACCAAAACTTGCAAAAAAATCAACCTAGGGTTTAACCCCTAACACCCTTTTAAAATATTCACCCAACATTCTACGATTAAGCACAAACATCCCCTCCCTTCGGCAATTAGAAAATGAATTTCAACTTAGCAGTGCAAAATCATGCTACAACAACCATAACAATACATCACAACTATTACCCATAGAAATCTCAAGCAAAAATGGAAGAAAACATACTTGTGACCTGAAAATTCAAGAGAATATCAAGTGGAATCCCTATGTAAACGAAGTGCATCAAGGATTGATTCAAAAATAGGGAATGTTTTGGTGAAAAGTGGGGAAATTAGAGTGAAAATGGGTTAAAATGGGGCTGAAATCACGTAAAATAGGGGAAAAATTAGGGGAGGGGTTTAAATAGGTGGGGTTAAATGAATTGGGTCGGGTGAAATCTATCAAAATAGAGGACCTGTCGTGCACGTACACTTTGATGCACCTATAAAAATTGTGAATTTTGACTCACCTGTGATTGCTCATGTTTGCACGACAGGTTCACAATGTGGACCTGTCACATACCTTTTTGGATAACAAAATCCATCGAGGTCTGAAAATTTTTATTTTTTGAGCGTCGGACCTCGAACAAATTCCTAAAAAACATGCATATGCTCTAAAATATAAAAACAAGTTAATCTGGCCAGGAAGGATAAAAAAATAACTAAAAAATCAATGGAAAATGAAAATAACAAAAATTTGCACACAAAGTATGAAGGTCCGCAATGCAGACTGGTCGTGGACCCTCACTTTGTGTTAAATAATACTTTCTTGATGGGATTTTTGTTCTTCAAACTCCTGTACTAAGAATTAAAATGCTAAATATAAAAATACCTCCCCATGGGTTGACTTCCATATAATTCCTGATTTACTATCATCGTACGACTTAGTATCCTCTCTATTAATTATTGTCCAAGTCAATGGACTCCTCCTCGTAGTCATCGTCAACACCATAATAATGCTTGACCCTTTGCCCATTTACTAGGAATGGATTATTGTCTTTGTTTAGCAGTTCTACTGTACCATGTGGCATCAATTGCACCCTAATGTACGATCCACTCCACTTGGATCATAATTTACCTAGAAAAAGCTTTAATTTGGAATTAAAAAGGAACACCTTTTGCCCAAGTTCAAAGATATTCTTGATAATATGACAATCATGCTATTTCTTTGTTCTCTCTTTATACATCTTGGCATTTTCATAGACATAGAGCCTGAACTCATCTAGTTCCTCCAATTGTTCCATCTAATTGTTCCCTATGAGCTCTGGATCAAGATTGAGCTTTTTGATGGGCCAATACGCCTAGTGTTCTAACTCGACAAGGAGGTGACAAGCTTTACCATACACCATCTTATAAGGTAATGTCCCAATTGGAGTCTTGTAAGTTGTTTTATATGCCCACAAAGCTTCATCTAGCTTCAGTGCCTAATCTTTCCTTGTATCATTGTTATCTTCTGCAAGATCTTTCTCACTTTGTGATTAGGCACTTCCACTTGTCCACTAGTATGTGGGTGATATGTTATGGCAACTTTATGTGTGATTCCATACTTCACAAGAAAGTTCTTCACAGTCTAATTGATGAAGTGTGACCCTCTATCATGAATTATAACTTGTGGAGTTCTGAACCTTGTGAAGATATTCTTCTTCAGGAATTCGCTAACTTCCTTGGAGGCATTTATTAGTAACGCTACAACCTCAACTCATTTGGTTATATAGTCCACAACCATAAAAATGTACTAATTTTTGAAAGATGGTGGGAATGGTCCCATGAAGTTCATCCCCCAAACATCGAAGATCTCAACTTCCAATGTGTTATGGAGAGGCTTCTCATGACTCTTAGATATAGCCCTATCCTCCGGTACGTATTGCAGTTCCTGAGATAATCAATAACATCTTTCAATAAAGTAGTCTAGAAGAAACTGGATTTCAATACCTTATGGGTCATCCTCTCTCCTCTATGGTGCCCTCCATATGGTAAACCATGGCACGAGTCAAGCACTTGGTGTGTCAAACTTTCTGGCATACATCTCCTCACCATTCCATCTGTGCCTTGTGTGAAGAGATAAGGCTCATCCTAGATATAGGACTTAGCATCATAGGCTGACTTTTTCTTCTGGTGGCTCGTAGCATCAGGTGGTAACACCTACACACCAGATAATTAACAATGTTTGCATCATACCATGTCAACTCCTCAATATTCAATGCCAAGAGTTTCTCATCTGGAAACTCCTCATCGATCCTCTCTTATTTTCCGATGTGAGTTTTATCTTCTAATCGGGACAAGTGATTTGTGATCTAACTCTCAGACCTTTTTTTGTACTTTATCTCAATGTCAAACTCTTGCAACAAAAGGATCCACCAAAAGAGTCTGGGTTTCATGTCCTTCTTGTTGAAAAGGTACCTCACAACCATATGATCCGTGAATACTATCACCTTGGTACTCACAAAGTAAGAACAAAACTTGTTGAAGTAAAATACCAAAGCTAATATCTCATTTTTGGTGATGATATAGTAATATTGTGTTAGATCAAAGGTCTTGATAACATAGTATATTGAGTGGAAGATCTTGTCCTTGTGCTAGCCTAGAACTACTCCCACCGTTGTATCACTAGCATCACATATGAGCTCAAATGGGAGCTCCTAATTTGGGGATACCAAGATGGGTGCTTCTATCAACCTTTTCTTCAAGGTCTCAAAAGATTGTAAACAAGGAGCATATAAGTTAAACTTCACCTCCATTTCCAGTAGAGCGCACAACAACTTCAAGATCTTCGAAAAGTCTTTGATGAAACTTCGATAGAACCCTGCATGTCCCAAAAAGCTTCTGATTTCTCTAACTGAAATGGGTGGAGGTAGCTTTCTATCACCTTGATCTTTTCTTTGTCAACCTCTAATCCTCTCTGGGACACTTTATGACCGAAGACTATTCCTTCCTTTACCAGGAAATGACACTTTTCCTAGTGTAGGACTAGATTAGTCTCCTCACAATGAGCTAGCACCTTGTCCAAATTCAGTAAACACATCTCAAAAGACTCCCAAAGCATAGAAAAGTCATCCATGAAGATCTTCACAAAATCCTCCACCATGTCATGAAAGATAGCCATTATGCACCTTTGGATAGTAGCAAGTGTGTTACACAAACCAAATGGCATGCACTTAAATGCATATGCGCCATAGGGGTAGGTGAATGTGGTTTTCTCTTGATCCTAGGGTGCAATAGTTATCTAGTTGTACCCTGAATACCCATCCAAGAAGAAATAGTACTTTGTTTCTGCCAATTTGTCCAATATTTGGTCAATGAACGACATTAGGTAGTGATCCTTCTTTGTTGCATCATTTAGCTTTATGTAATCCATGCAAGTTCTCCACCTTGTGACCTTTCTAGTGGAGATGAGTTCATTATTCTCATTGGTAAGAATTGTTGTCCCACCCTTCTTTAGGATGCATTGCATCGAGCTCACCCACTGGCTGTCTAAAATAGGATGGATGATACCAGCATCTGGACACTTGGTTATCTCTTTCTATACTACCTCTTTCATGAGGGGGTTTAACTGCCTTTGGGATTGGGCTATCGACTTATGATTCTCTTCCATTTATATCTAGTGCATGTATAGGGATTGGCTAATTTCATGGAGATTTAACATTTTCCAGCCCATTGACCTTTTCCTCTTCTTCAACATAACAACTGTAGCATCAACCTGGGCTACACACAAGGAAGCAGACAAGATTATATGTAAAGTGTTATTATCGGTAAGAAAAACATATTGAGATGAGAGGGTAATGGCTTCAAATCTAATGAGGAGATTCTTGAATTGAGGGTTTGGGTGGAGGACCTAACTACCTATCCAATGGTTTTGGTATCTTCCTGAGCTTGCTGACATTTGGAGTATCCAACACAGTCACATTGCCTTTGGCATTAAGGTCATCCTCTATATTTTGATTTTGTAACACTTTTGCCAGAGGATCCATGGCCTCAATTGTATTATTTGTCGCCTCTACATCGAACACTGTAATGGCTACCAAATACTTATACATAGTGGATAATTTCAATGCCTGGTAGACATCAAATAATTCTGCTTTGTCATGCTCACACATAGTTAAGCGCCCCGCTGCAACATTTATCAACACCTCTTCTACTGCCAAGAATGGATGCCCTAGAATAAATGAAGCTTTTGGGTCTGGCTCAAATTCAAGGATAATGAAGTCCACGGGGAATATGAGGGATCCTACTTGGACTAATACATCCTCTATAATCCCATCCTATCTTGCCACCGAATGATCTGCAAGTTGTAGTTGGATTGTAGTTGGCTTAGGGTCTCCAAGACCTAACTTTCTGAACATAGACCTAGGCATGAGATTTATGCTTCCTCCAAGATCACACAATCCTCTAGCATTCAAATAGTTTCCAATTCCCACTTGAAAAGTGGAGCTCCCAGGACCCTTCAGTTTGGTTGGAAACTTTATCTTATTGAGGATCCTGGAACTACACTCTTCAGTGAGTGCCATAATTTCGTACTCAACCAACCTACTCTTATTGGTTATAATATCTTTCACATACTTAGCATATTTTGGGATTTCTTACAAACATCAATAAAAAGGTAAGTTAATCTGTACTTGTTTCAGGAGCCCAATAAACTTCTGAAAGAACTCATCCTCCTTCTTCTTGAACTTTTGAGGGAAGGGAGGAGGAGGATTCTTCTTTGGTTCAGCCTCGCCACTTGGAGGATCGGGATTTCCAACCTCATCTTTTTTTGTTCCCCTGGGTTGTACATACCTTTCATATTTGGGACCAACTCAACCATGGGCTTACCACTTCTTTTTCTAACTGTATTTAACTGCTTTGGATTTGGGTCTGTGTCACCTGGCAGGCCCCCTGAGGCCTAGATTTGATTGCACTGGCCAGTTGTAAAATCTGCTTTAAAATACTTTAGAAGTTTGACTAACTTTGAAGAATTGTATCATCATGCCTGGCCAGATGTGTCTGAGTGTTTTGCAGACTGGCTAAGATTTATCTTAGCACTTCACTATCACTTATACCTATTTCACTTGTTGGATTTGCGAGTTGCTGGGGATACTGATTATAGAAACGTCTGCCTCCTTGTGGTCTGTATTGAGGGAATCCTTGATGCTGTTGATTTCCCCCCTCCCACCAAGAAATATTAGGATGGTTTTGCCAATCGAGGTTATAAGTATTACAAAACCTTGCTGCCCATCTCTATTCACATTCCCCACAAACTTGATGAACTCAGGATTTGACCCACAATATTTCACCGTGTGGTCCCCACCACCACACACATCACACCAAATGTTCTGCTGCTACTGGACCAAGTTCATCTGCGCTTGTTGTTGTACCAAAGACAGGTTGTTGAAGTGGGTGGTCAACATATTCTGCATAGCTGACACTTGGGCCCCTAAGGTTGTCATTGCATCCACCTCCAACACACCTACTTGTTTTTGGACTACTTTTCTGCTTAATCCACCATTCCATTCTTGATTTCCTTATGCAACACAATTCAGCAAGGCATATAGCTCATCATAAGTCTTTTTTAAGGCCTGTCCACCTGAAGCTAAATTAAGTAAATTTGGTGTGGGTTCCAACCCCTCAATGAAGGTATGTTCCAACACCTCGTTAGCTTGGCAATGATGAGGACAGTTAATGCATAAAGATTTGAGCCTGTTCCAATCTTGGTGCAATTTCTCTACTGGCTTTTGTTGAAAGCTTAGGATCTCTCTCCAAAGTTTTGTTGTTTTTCTAGATGGGAAGAATCTAATTAAGAACTTTTGTGCTAGGTCATCTCAAGTAGTAATAGGGTCAAGTGGCTCTATTTGCAGCCACCTCCTTGCTTCCCCAAGTAGTGAGAAGGGAAACAAAGTCAACCTCACACTATTAGAGTTCACCCCATGAGGAATGTAGGTGTCAACAATCTTCAAGAAATTATGAAAATAAAATTGAGGATCTTCATGTGGCAATCCAATAAATTACCCAATGTAGTGAAAAAGTTGCACCATGTTCTACTTGAGTTCCCATCTACCGCCAACAAGCGTTTTCTTGATGCAGCTAGTGACATTGGTACTACGTGAGATTGCCACATCTCTGATGGGTCTCGCTCCCATAGGTTCAGGAACTGGGTTTACCTCTAGTTCTTGTTCAGGGTCAGTCATTGGTTCTATCTCCACCTTATTATTTAATTGTTCTTCTTGTTCGATGTGATGAATTGGTGGAATTGGATATAAGATGCCTCCCCTTCTCATACTTTGCTTGAAATAAAGTTCTAGTTCCACCAGTGGATCAGACTAAATTCCTGAAAAAAAATGAGGCTAAGATCAAGTGCGGTGAACACTACAAAACAAATCAACTTCTGGAAAATAACTGATTTCTAACTAAAAGTCCTCAGCAACGATGCCAAAAACGTATTTCTTCCCTCACACACGCATGTCTATGCCGTCAACCAAGTAATATAGTGGCTCTCAAAGAGCAAAGATATCAAACCTAAAGGACTTCAATGTGCTCTCAGTTATCAACAAAAGATGATTGTGCAATGTGTGTTATCTCAAGAAAAGTGATTATTAATTACTTTTACAAAAATAATTAAGGTTAACTAAACTAAGATAAAATGATTGTAAGGTGTTTATAAATTTAAGCATGGTTTCAGGATTATAACTGTTTTGACATATGCTCTAGCCTCAATGATTATGATTATTCTTGGGTTTTCTAATTACTAATTCACAGGGTTTAATTTACCAAGTAGGGTTTCACACATTTACCTAGCCTATTCTCACTGACAACCTTAGTACATCATTGAACGGAGATAAGCGTGATTACTAAGAATGTTTATTAAAACTATCATCCAATATTTGAACCAAGCGAGGTTTATGGGTAGGTTTCACAAGTCTCCCATACACGAATCATCTAGTCTCCTAGACAAACAAGCTCCCCATACCCTATGTTCTATCTACCTTAACATTTTTTGAATCCAGAGTAAATAACATTATAAAACAAGTATGATATGAGTTCATGAGTACATTATGTATATTTTGAATAACATGAAGCCCTATTCTTCGATACTATGACGTGATGATTGATGAGCTACTCTTATGATGCTACCAATGTTATGAATTATGTAAGATATGATTAAGGATATGAATTGACTATTCCATGGGATTATTGAACTACCATCGAGAGGACCTTGGTTGGTAGCTATTGTCCCTAACTATGTGCCACCATAGGTTGTGATGTTGATCTCCTATAAGGGCTTATACCTACTGAAAAAATAATGTCGTAAGGTAAGGATATCATTTTAACCCACCAAAAAGGCCATGTTGTAAGGTAGGGATGTATGTTTACACTTTCCAAAATGTCTATATCATAAGGTGAGTGTTTGGTTTACCTTGACAAAGTAGACTACTCCTTATTCTGTGTGGAGCAAATATCGTGATTCCAAGTAGTAGCTCACTTGGTCTTACATGTCGGTTAGGGTACTTTCCCACCTATGTATGTTATGTCATATGACTTGATGACTCTTCATGCATGTTTTATCAAGACATTGATCATTCATGTCATATTGAGCTCCCACCAACTGATTATGATTATGCATATTATTTAATTATGGCTTATGTTCCTTATTGCATTGCACCATGCATACTTAGTACTTTCCAAGTAATAACGCATATTTGTTTCCTACATGATCTAACCACATATGAAGTAGATCTCCCATTCATCCTCCTTCTCCATATGGCTAGATGCATCAGTTGAAGATTGCTATTGGTAGGTCCTCCATTTCGGGGACAACATCTACTTACTTTCATGTTTTATTAAGACTTGTCTATAGAAGGATATTTATCTTTTGAGGGTGAACCTGAGAGATGTCTTGGCCCCTGTTTCACTCATGTTAGAGGTGTTATTGGACGTGAATATGTATGTGATGAGCTTAACTCCTATTATGATATGTAATTTTTAAAGACATCCCTTAGTTCCTATTTCAATCTATGTGTTGATGTTTGTTGTTATGGTGAAATGAAAAGTCCTAAGTCACTATTTCCCCATAGAGTGAGTTAAACTTACCCATCCCTCAATCATTATTTTCTAGCTATTCATGCTAATCCTCTCTCCATAACATCCCCATAGCTTGAGTCCAAAGCCTCGCTTCCCCTTGAGTTACGTATTTGTTGTTTAATTATGCTTCTGTAACCAAAGATGTGCCATGTATTCTTAAGAGGCTTGTGTGGGGTCCCTTTAGGTTCCCTATTCACCGTGTTACACCTAGGCCCTAGGCTTGGGTCTTGACAACTCAATATGAAGTAAAAGTAATGCATAAAAGAAACACATGTGATGGAATAAAGATATCAAATATCATACTTTATTGGAATGGACCGTAATCGACATACTAGAATGTATATGCTACTAAATGGAATCCAACATAACTCCCTAAGTTGGCACAAGGAGACCACTTGCTAGGGGAAACTGCATCTCATAGCACACATCATCACGTAATGCCTAGCCTACAAGAGATCCTATGGTGGCACATAGTTAATGGTGAAAAAGGTTGCTTTTAGGGTTCTCTTACTGAACCCCACCTCATGCCTCATTCCGTGCTAAGTTGTCCCACAAAATTGTTTTAACACATGTACTTAGTCTAATAATGACATTTAGAATCATAAGTAGCAATTTCAAAGAGTAACTCGAAAACTTAGGAATCACCAAGCAAGAATTTTCCATTCACCTTGGGGACCATCATAAATATCATTTAGGGCATCATTGACATGCTTATATATTTGAAAAATTATTAACTTAAAAGCCTTTATTTTATGCCCTATGCATCATGAATATGTCATACAAAACTTGACTTAAACTTAGTTGCCTTAGTCTTTCACTAGAAAACTCATGAATCAAGAGGGTCATACATGATCATGTAAAAATATGCTTATTTAAAACATGCATTAACAACCCATACATCATCATTTAAAAACCCAATCATTGGGGTCATTACCATCAACTGAAAACTCATGGAAATACTTAGCAAGACATTGTATGATAACATTGGAGAAAAAATACATCATAAAATCATCATTAGCATGCATGGTAGTATTTAAAGGAACATAAAGAAAAGGTAAAAGCTTTAATGAAGGACTGTGTGGGTGAAAGCAACCCACAAATCAACTCACATACCTTTGTTGGATTCTAAGAAGACTAGAAGCCTTTGGAAAGAATCTTGAAACCCTAGCCTTTTGCCTTGCCTTCTAGAAAGAAAAATGCCTTAGAATTTTAGACAATATGGGAGAATGAAAAGAATGGGAATCCTTAGGGGTTTTAGGTCTTATTAAGAGCCTAAAAATCATAAAAATAACGTAGTTTAAGTCTAGGACTTGCAAAAAGGATGAAAATACCCTTCATTAAAACTGCAAGACACGAACCACGAAACCTCAATTATGGGTCATGGACTAAACCACGAGTCATGATTCATGTCATCTTATTCTATTTTTCAAATCTTCAAAGTCTTGTTATCGACCAACCAAACCACGATACTAAAACGTAGTCCATCAACTATTCCACGATTCATGGATCACCTCGTGGAACCCTTCTACACTCAGTAAATTTTCCAGTTCCTAGGGTTTTGTTCACGAACACAATCCATGGATCCTAGACAGAACCACAACCCGTCCTATTGGTCATGGTCCCCTTTTAAGAAACTCCAAATTTTCTTCATCTTTTAGAGCCCACTCCATGACTCATTCTATGGTTTGTGTTTCATTCCACGGTCCTTAAATAGTCTTTGTAGATTCCTCTGACACTTAATACAATTCAACCTCTGAAGCCCCCTATTTTAAAGCCTAGTCTACGACTTGTGGATTTAACCACGAGCCATGAACTGGGCTCGTGAAATGGGTTCTGAACTTTCTAGACTGATTTTTTCTATACTTTCTAGACTCCTAAATTGAGGGTCCTTACACGATCTAGAACCTACCATTTCATTTCCAACATAACAAACTTCTTCATTTTAAAGTGCCTCAATATTGACCTCATCATCATTCAACACAATACCTACAATATTCATATTTTTATGACCACCTCTAGGAGGAGCTCCTATCACATAGTTAGTGATAAGTCCATATCTCAGACTCATTTTGGGCTTATAATGTGAAGAATTATTGTCTTCAATGTGATATTTTATTCTAATTGCTAACTAATGTGCATGTGATGGGTCTGGAATGGAGCTAAAAGTGTACAATAAGACAACTCAACAAGACTTGGAAAAGGAGCAAAAATATTTTTAAAAAAAGTGGACAAAAGTAGTATTGCCAATCCAATCAGTGCATCACCAAATGCGCAGTAAGACTGCATAACAATCCAATAACCAAGTATCAAGTTCTTGCCAGAAGGGCAGTCTGAATTGACATTGCTGAACCAAGTTAATGTATTGCCTACTTGCTGTGGAGACTACCTAATGTTACAAAACTTAAAACCCCAAAATCATGACAAAAAGGCTATGAAGTTGAAAATTGGACGTATTGCCGAGTAGGATGTACAAAAACGAGAATCGATATAACGATCCAAAATTTTTTAAAATTTGTAATGGTTGGTCTAGGTTAGTGTTAAAATGGTCTTGGCTGAATTTTGGTAGCCATGGGTTGTATTTAAGTGGTTGGATTCAAAATAGATCATTTGGAGAGGTTGTAAGGTCGGTTGGGCAGTGAACTTTGAAGCATCATACCTTTTGGTACGGGATGAACTGTGTTGCCTGCTATAATTCAAATCAAATCTCTTTGAGTTACCTTCACAAAGAAATTAGTTTCACTCAATTCGGAGTTCGTATGGGAAAGTTATGACCAAAATAGTGAGACTGCCCGTTATTGGAAGAACGCTGGAAAAAGGATTTTGGAATGGGTCTAAGGGCTGGACCACGGACCGTTTGGTGGTCCACGGTCCGTAGGGGTGCTCGTGGGTTGGTCCAATGTGCTCCAAGGGGTTGGGGTCCAGGCCATGGACCAAGTGTGGTCCCACGGATCACCCCACGATCCGTGTGATCCTTCACGGCCCGTGAGGGGTCTCGTGAAGTGAGGCCGAATGTTGGCCAAGGTTCGAGGCTGGAATCCGGACCAAGTGATGCTCCACGGACCAGTACACGGTTTGTGTGAAGCTACACGGTATGTGCGACCCCCCGTGGAATGATCCAAAAAGTCCTTCGAGAGTTCAAGCGGAAGACGAGACCAAGTGAAGTCCACGGGCAGGTACACGGCCCGTGGACATGTAAACGGGCAATGTAGTCCTTCCGTGTGGCTCTATTTTTAGTGAATTAGTTCATTTCATTAATGGTTAATTCGTAATTTAATTAGATCCTATGCCCTTTTTAGGCTTTCTAAGGTCCCCTAAACCCACTAAATCAAACCCTAACCCCGTTTCATCCATTCTAACACTCCTAAAGTCTCTCCAAAAATTCTCTCAATTCTCTTGACCTCCATTGATGAAATCTTGAAGAAATTTGGGAAAATTCATCGCTCTTGCAATTCCATTAAATTCTCTTGATTAAACTCAGAGTATGTGGGTTGGATTCATGGATTTCCTTTCATCTATGAAGACCCAAGAACCCTACTATTTAAATTATGAATTTAAGCTTTATTTAATTTTGGGTTCTTTAATTCTTAATGTATTTTATTGAATTGAGTCGTCGACTGTAGAAATTAGGTGATTTAATGATGATTTAAGTTTGAATTTTATGAAATACATGGAAATTCTTGAAGGATCAATGTGCACACCCCTTTAATGGTTTAATATGCATGGGTAAATTGAATTATGCTTTGAATTGGGATTTTATCATGCATTATTTTGAAGTACCTATTGAATTATGGTTTAAGGTTTGATTCCTCCATTAACCATGCACTTGATTCTCATTCATGGCATATGCATTGAAGAGTGGTTATGATGAAACTCTTGTTATGATATGATATGTTAAGGCTTGTGATAAAATAGTCTCTTGTTATGGCTCTTTGAGAATTATGGGTGCTTGCACCACTTTGATATGTTTGAAGGCTTCATATGATAAGCTATGTAGATGAGCTACTCTTATTGCATTGATATGGAATGATTTTGGAAATTCTTGTTGGCTTTTAGCCTAAGTATGGATATGGATTTGATCATGTTTGGTTTGACTAACGATGCATGATTCTGAAAAGAATACAAACTCTCCATTTTGAAAAGCTTGCATGGATATATATATGTATTGCCGTGGGATAAGGCTTAGTACCGAGGGATTGGAGTTGGGGTGGACAAGCTCCAAGGGTCTATACTCCTTTCCGTTAAACCATGTGCCAACATGGAATTTCTCCCTAGATGGGATGACTTTTTTGTTTCCCCTTGTTGAAGGGTGATTAGGGACCTTCCTGGCAAGTAGTCCGGATCTAAGTTGTAGCTCGCTCGGGTCTCCTCCTACGTTGGTTGAGGTCACATCCCCGCTATAATATAATATTAGGTTGCATTTTATGCATCATAGCATGGCATATTGTTATACTATATTCCTCTTGGCTAAGTGCATTCCTTTCGCATCACTTGTCCCCTTGTCATCTTGTTTGGTCATGGTATATTGTCATATGCATTGTATGCCTACATACTTAGTACATATTTTATGCTAATCCATACTCTTTATCTATATGTTCTAAGCATGTAGGGACCGACGATGACTTCTATCTTTTGGCGGACGACGAGTGACATCCTTGGAGTTGCTAGTTTGTGGTGAGCCCTTTTGTTCAAGGGAAATAGCCACCTTCTATCTTCCTTGTATTTTTTTACTTTCTTATTTTCTTGTATTGAGGGTGAGCCCAAACTATGTCAAAGCCCCGCTCTTCTTATGTAGAGGTTGTGGTTGACACACTAAACTCTTTTGCATTGTATTGTGCTTTATTGGGATATTATGCTTATTGGGAATTGTTATGGAAATGATGTTTCGTTTATGCCTATGTTTATGCTTATGGGATTGTGAATATTGGGAATGTGCCTATGTGGAAAGTACCCTAACCCAGTATGCCCCCATAGCTTGAGTCCTACTTACCCTCCCTTTAGAAATAATTGCTATGTGTTATATGTTTCATGCTCATCCCATCCTCGGTAACATCTCCATAGCTTGAGTCCAAAGCCCCATTTCCCCTAGAATTATGTGTTTAGTTTTTTTGCGCTTCCGAACCGATGATGTGTGTGATGATGCTATGATGGCTTGATCTAGGACTTTTGGGTTTTCCTTTGCCATGTCACATCTAGGCTCCTTATTCGGGTCGTGACAAAGATGGTATAAGTGTCCTAGGTTTGTAATGATCCTTGGAGTCCAACATGCCGCATCACTTAGATTCTCGTTCATGTGTGTTGCGCATCATACCTATGAGTGAGAGGCTATGATGACGTTTTAGGAACTTGTCCCTTCATTGTATCTTGTATCGTGCCTTGTACTATTTATGCGATTTCCTAAACTCTTAGTTCTTGTCGCCCTTTCAGAACATGCCTCCCAGAAGAGCTCCTTTCCCTCGTCAAGCTCCCGAATTTGAGGAAAACGCCCCTCTGGCACCGGTAGAGGAACAAGTGACTCATGCAGAGTTTAGAAATGTGGTGTCTATGTTGGCCTAAGATGTAGCCAACCAAGCCTAGCTAGCTAATCTTATGAATGTCGATACTCCAGCTTCTAGGCTGAGGGATTTCACCCAGATGAACCCTCCGGAGTTCTATGGTTTGAAAGTGGATGAAGATGCTCAAGAGTTCATTGATGAACTCACCAAGGTATTGACCATAATGGGGATGAGTTCGGAAGAGAAAGTCGAGTTGGCCGCATATCAATTGAAAGATGTGGCCCAAGTGTGGTATGACCAAGTGTTGGTTGAACGAGTTGCGGATGTCAAGGTTGGATGGAAAGAGTTCAAGATGGCCTTCCTTGACCAGTTTTTTCCTCTTGAGCTTAGAGAGTCCAAAATGACCGAGTTCATCAATCTCCGATAAGGTGGAATAACTTTAAAGGATTATGCTCTCAAATTCACTAAGCTCTCTAAGTATGCTCCAATGCTTGTATCCGACCCCCGTGCAAGAATGCATAAGTTCATCTTCGGTGTTTCTGACTTGGTTGTGAAAGAGTGTCTTACGACTATGCTTATTCGAGAGATGGACATCTCAAGGCTCATGACTTATACCGAACAAATAGAGGGTGATAAACTCAAGGAAAGGAGAGTGCATGAAGCTAAGAGGGCCCGACTTGATGGTGGCTTCTCTAATACCAAGGGTTGTAGTGGGTTTGGATGATTTCAACAAGGCTAAGCTTCTAATGTGAGATTTCCTAATCCAAGGGTTCCTCTTCCAAAGGAACAAGTCGAGGGTAGTCCTCAGATTCCTCGTTGTGGCCATTGTGGTGGTAATCACATAGGTTAGTGTAGAAGAGCTACGGGTGCTTGCTATGGGTGTGGTAGTTTGGACCACAAGATCTATAATTGCCAAAGAAGTAAAGAAGGATCAAGCGGATCTCGGTGATCAAGGGCAACCGAAAGCTCCAGTTGGTGGTGCTCCTAGAAATAACCGGTTCTATGCTCTTCATGCCCGTCAAGAGGTGGAGAAACTTCGGACGTCGTGACTGGTATGTTGAAAATCTTTGATTTTGATACTTATGAGATACTTGATCCGGGTGCCAATTTATCTTTTTTGACTCCTCTGTTGGTTGTTAAATTTGGTTTGAGTCCTGAAACTCTAAGGGAACCTTATTCGGTGTATACTCCCGTGGGTGAGTCCATTGTTGCCCGAAAGGTTTATCGGGGTTGTCCTGTCTTTGTGTTGCATAAAGTGTTCCCCGGTTACCTTGTAGAACTTGAGATGTATGATTTTGATGTTATTCTTAGGATGGATTGGTTGCATGCATCGTATGCCTCAGTTGATTGTAGGACTAGGCAAGTTAGATTCCAAGTTCCTAATGAACCCGTGTTGGAATGGAAGGGTAGTGATTTCGTGGTTAAGGGTCGGTTTATTTCCTACCTCAAGGCCCGGAAGATGATTTTTAAGGGGTGCATTTATCATATTGTACGGGTTAGAGATGTGGAGGGTGAGTCACCTAAGCTTGAATCGGTTCCGGTGGTTAATGAGTTTTTCGAGGACTTGCCCGGTATTCCTCCCTATAGAAAAATGGAGTTTGGCATAGATCTCCTTCCGGATACTCAACCTATCTTTATTCCTTCTTATCGTATGGCCCAACGGAATTGAAGGAGTTGAAAGATTAATTCAAAGATTGTCTAGAGAAGGGTTATATTAGCCCGAGTATTTTTGTCACGACCCAGTTAGGGGGTCTAGATGTGACATGGCGAAGGAGAACCCGAAGGCTCTCGATCAAGCCATCATAGTACCAAACTATCCAATTTTTACTCACGATTTGCGGAAGCATAACAAATAGACTAATAGATTCAAAGGTTCCAATAGCCAGTTCAATATACCAATTATGATAAACTGTCAAACTTAAACCAACATATAACATAACATTAGTTTCATAGGTCCAAAACATGCCTCTACTAAAGTGAAGGGGGCCACGACAAGTCTGGGCTCACTCTCAAGAGTTTAACAAAAACCGAAATAAACTACTAAGGCTAGAGGAAAAATGCTATTGCCCTTGAAAGAAAGGCTCACCACAAGAGATAGCTTTTAAGTCAAAGCTTGTCAGTAGGAAGATAGAACTCGTCACCTGCACCTACATGAGTAGAACATGTAGACAAAGATATGGGTTAGCACAATA
>JBCEWC010001938.1:0-37353 GCA_038996855.1 Solanum aculeatissimum | reverse complement strand
AAAAATCATAATAAATAATAAATGCATTTCGTATTTTGTACTAATTATTCGAATTTTGTTTAAAAATTAAGAGTTCAGTACTTAATTCGTACTGTGGAGGGTAAAAATTGGGTATCAACAACAATTATTATGCATTGCCTATTTTTAATCATGAACGATTTAAAAAAATTAAAAAGAGGAACCCTAGTCGCGTAACAATGCAAGGTCCCCTACCCACCCCAAAAAAAAGACCATGTCCTGAACCAGCACAAGACAAAATAAAATAAATTTAAGTCATGAAAATGCACTTAACCAACAATAACATAACAATAAATTAGATGGCCAAAAGCCCAAAAAAGCCATTTGGGTAGTCGTCAATTGCAATTGTTTGTCGTTGGTGATCCATAGTTTGTCCTTTTTGATCAAATTGATTGCGTTTTAGCTCAAAGAGTGGCTATTTGGCTTTTGAAGAATTAGAAGATTTATTATTGATGATCTTTACGATCATATAACTTTACAACTTGAAGAAGAGAGAGTAATAGATTAAGAGGATGAGAAAGAAGAGTAATTGAGACAGAATTAGTTTTCATTCTAGTTACTTTCATAATGAGTAATATAGTAGGAATATATATACAAACTCATATCAGTCACTACACTAACTAATTCATAACTACCTTTAGTAACTGACTTCCCAGAATTGATTACTATATTTAACTACTTCCTATGAAGCTTTCACTAAGTTGATTTGTTCATATCAACACTCCCCTCAAGCTAGATGGTGTGAAAATGTTGATCAACCCTAGCTTGGAGCTTAAGTACACATGTTGGTCTTTGGGTAATCCTTTTGTAAAGGTATCAGCCAATTGTTCTTTGGTGTTGATGTACTCTGTTTTTATAAGACTTTGTTGTAATTTTTTCCGTATGAAATGACAATCTATCTCTATGTGTTTAATCCCATCGTGAAAGGGTGAGCAACAATTTGTAAGGCTGCTTTGTTATCATAGTAGACTATTGCAGGTTGTTTAAATTCAAAACCAATATCTTTGAGCATGCCTAGTAACAATACTAGTTCTGCAACTTTTGCATCCATACTTTTATATTCTAATTCAGCTTTTTTTTTATTTCCAAGACACCCCAGATTCATCAACATTTACTAGGAAACCAGTGACAGACTTTAGCTTCTTGTTTGTGGACAAGTTACCCAGTCAGCATCACAAAATGTTGTGATCATGTCTTGCGATTTGCTTGATAATAACAGGCCTCTTCTAGGTTGATACTTGATGTATCTAACAACCTTTTAAGCAGATTCAATGTGAGATCTTTTTTGTTGTTGTAAGTATTCATTGAGTATCTGAACACTGCTATATTTGGTCTTGTGATCGTAAGGTATAAGAGTTTACCCAATGAGTCTTTGATATGGATCATGATTAGCTAACACTTTATCATTTTTTAGTAGTTCTGTACTCAGTTCTCCACCAATTTGTTCATCAAAATCTCTGGTCGTTAGTTTTTGACTGTTGTCCATGGGAGTACCTACGGGTTTAGCACCTGAAAATCTAGTTCAGATATTAATCCTAGGGCATACTTTCATTGGTGCATCAGGATACCTTGCTTTGATCTGGCAAATTCAATTTCTAGAAAGTACTTAAGTTCGCCTTGATCTTTCATTTTGAAAGCTTGTTTAAGAATTCTCTTGGTGTCTTCAATGAATTCCAACTTGTCACCTGTTATCAGCATAGCATCTACATAGATGAGTATAATAATAATATCTTGGTCTGTTTTCTTGATGAATAAGGAGTAATCATACTTGCTTTGTTGGAATTGTGACCTTAACAATGTTTCTATCAGTTTAGCATTCCACTGTTTTGGGGCTTGTTTAAGTCCATATAATAACTTTATGAGTTTACATACAATGTTCTCCTCCTGACTCACAAACCCTTGAGGCATGTCCATATAAATTTATCATATAGATCCCCTTGCAGGAAAGCATTGTACATATCCATATGATGGATATGCCAATATTTTGAGGCTGCGACTGAAAGTACTGATCTGACAGTAATCATTTTTACTATAAGAGAAAAAGTTTCTTGATAATCTACTCCTTCTCTTTGAACATATCCCTTAGCAACTAGTCTTTCTTTCAGTCTTTCAATCTCACCATTAGCTTACTTTATAAGCCCATTTGCAGTCAATGGTACTCTTGCCTTCTGGAAGTGGCACCACCTTCCAAGTTTAATTGTTTCGCAAAGCTTGTATTTCTGCTTGCATTGCCTCTATCCATTGAGGATCCTTTGATACTTCAGCATAGGACTTTGATTCAGGTATAGTAGAAAAAGCTATGAGAAAAGCATTATAGTTAGGTAAAACAGATTATCATAAGACAAATAATTAGATAGAGGATATAGAGATTTGTCTTAATGAAGACTTAATGACACAAAGTCTTGAATCCATTTAGGAGGCTTAGTGTTTCTGGTGGATTTTTTAGTTGGTACTGCTGGTACCCTACCCCTTGCAGTAGATATAGACTTAATAGTGACAGGTTGTTATGTTTCCACTTCTGGGGAAGTTTGTTGGAGGCTTGAATCAACAATAGTATCATTGTGTTGAGATGTGATATTTGTCATTCCTTTCTCTGAGTAAGAGATCAGGTTATCAATAAACACAGGACTCTCTATGGAAATTTCTTTAAAAGGAAATTCAAATTCTCTAAATAATGTACCTCTATTGACAAAAAATGACTTGTTAGTTAAATTATATAATATGTATCCTTTTTGAATTTGTGAGTATCCCATTAGCACAGGAGGTCTTGTTCTCAAAGTCATTTTTTCACTCTTAGTTATATTTTTTGCATAACATAAACACCTAAGAACTCTTAGATGTCTTAGTGATAGTAGTCTATTGTATAGCTTCTGATATGGAGACATATTAATCACTGAGGAATGGAGTCTGTTAATTAGATATACAAAAGCTTGCACACAATGATCCCAAAATCTAAGAGGGGTATTAACTTGTACCCTGATAGCTCTTGTGACCTCTAATATTATGTCTATGTTTTTTCTCTGCTATTCCATTTTTTTAGGGGTATAGGAACATGATCTTTGATGAATAATCCCTAAATTATTGAACAATCTAGTGCATGACTCATTTACAAATTCAGTGTCATTGTCTGATCTAATTGTTTTTGCTGTTTTATTAAATTGAGTCTAAACATACCTTAAAAATAAATGAAGTACTACACATACATCAGTTTTAAGTTTCAGCAAATAAATTCAGGTCATTCTTGAGTAGTCATCTACTATAGTCAAAAAATATCTATTTTCATCAAAGGTTGGGACTTTATAAGAACCCCATACATCCATGTGAACAAGATCAAAGATGTCACCAATAGTACTAGTGCTAGTAGGAAAAGGTAATCTATTTTGCTTAGCACAAGGACACACTTCACATTTTTTTACTATATCAAATGTATTATGACTATCTATAGGTAGCATACTAGTTAAAGTTGTACTAGACACATGGCCTAATCTTTTATGTCACAGACTAATATCATCATTATTGACAGAAACTACTGCTTGAGCTGATAGAGTTATTGCTCTTAGTTTTCCAGTGATTTGGTTGAGCAGAACATATAGCCCTTCACATTCTTTACCAATCTCCTTCACCTTCCCACTTAAGAAATCCTTAAAAACACAAAAGTTAGGATAAAAGGTTGCAACACAGTTTTAACTCTTTGCTTGCCTGTGAGACATATAATAAATTGTATTTAAATTGGGGTAGGAAAAATACATTGCTTAAAGTGTTGTTATCAGAGATTGAACTTGAACCAATATGAGTTACAGCAGCATTTTCCCCATTTGGTAATTGAACCTTCTTAGATTCTGTGTTTTCTTTTATAGATATTATGTTAAGCATATCCATATCAGAAACTATATAGCTATTAGCCTCTGTATCAATAATCCACTGTTTAAGAACTTTTGATACAAGACAAGCTTTATAATCAGATATATCTATGTCATTACCTGTAGCATTTACTGAGTGTGCTTGAGTGCAATTGTTATTTAAGTTCAGCTGAGCTTGGTTTAGTAGTTGGATAATTTGATCATACTGACTCTGAATGAAGGCACATGCCCCTAATACTATATTCAGTCCTGAACTTTGACTCTTTCCTTCTTGCACTTCATGTCCATGTCCATCATTAGTCTTATATGAGAAAACATTGTAGGCAGCAGACGATCCTCCTGACCTGTAGTAGGATGGACCTGCTCCCCCTATCTTCTTGGACTTGCACGCATTAGGATATCCAACTAGCTTGTAAAAATGTGTTTAGTGTGGCCTTTGATTTTGCAGAACTCATAAAATAAATTATAATTCTTCTTAAATTTTGAGTTTGTAACTCTAGAGAACATAGCAGTAGGATCATGCCAATTTGAGTTTGAAGGAATTGCACCAAGAAGACCTGTAGAGAAGTTGACAGCTATGAATTTTTTAGATTCATCATTTATGATCATGGCATAAGTTTGATCGCCTAAAACTCAATTATAACAACAAAATACGAAAGGATAATAAACAGTGAAAATTTTAATTGCGGATAATAAGTCAATTTAACTAAAATCTCTCAAAACTTGGTTGTCACGTGCACAAGTCTCTAGTGTGTTGCAATAGTTTGAAAGAAAAAATACAAGTCTCAAATGACGTTGTCTCTAAAGTAGAACAAGATCATAAATAAGAGGATGAGGCTCGCTGAGATGACAAATAGCTACCTCACTAATCTCCACAGAAAGCCTCGGATAAAAAGAGAAGAGAGAGTATCACAAAGATCCGAGCGCATAACCTACAAAAATGTAGAAGCAAGGGGTGAGTACCAACCACACGGTACCCAACAAGTCAACTAACAAAACAAAGCAAGTCCAATAGAATACACAAACTCCTTTCATCCCAATCGACCTCCACAACTATAACCTGCACGGTAAATCAGTCCAGCCCAACAACACATAATACACAATAAAGATAGTTTTTACAATATCACCATTCAAAACCACAAGCCACAATTCACAAGTTATAACACAGTCAATCACAGGAATAACATCATGCCACACAAGAATATGCAAGGATGAGATGAAATACTTATGCAATAATTACCGGCAATGACCTCGACATCATAACATCACTGTCAAACACCTCAACATCATAATATCTCCGGTAACGACCTCGACATAATATCATCATCGATAAAAACCTCAGCATCACAATATCACTAGTAAAGATCTCAACATCATAATATCACTGGCAATGACCTCAACATCACATCTCAATCGGTAAAGACCTCGACTCTAATTTTCTCTATCTCACTCATATCAATATTTAAAACCAATGCAAGCATGTGTGAAATAAAATAAATGAACATGAGATGAAGTCCACAAACAAGCTCACTCATAATCACCAACCACAACAATATATCTCAATATAGAATTCTCTTCACTTAACCACATTTTCAATTTAAGTGTTACAACACCACACCAACTCACATTTACATTTAATCACCTTATTTCTTATAATATTATAAATATTTCATGCATCACACATAGAAGAAAGAAAATTTTGGGAATTCTACGAGAATAACAAAGTTTTGAAAGTCCACTTGCCTCAATTAATTGAGTACTCACTCCCAAACTTGAGACTTTCATAATGCTTCTGAATGGTCAAAATCTATTCAAATACATAATCTACATAAAAAATATGAATCTAATGACACCTATATTGTTATATTTATTGTTTTGTCTAAAAACAATTGGGTCAAAAAGTCATCCTGATCCCTCGAATTTGAATTTGAAATTTTCTTTCAAATTATATTTACCCATAATACAATAATAAACTCATGTGCCAAATTTCAGCTAAAACGGATCGTTATTAGACCCCCAAATCAAGATTTTATTTTAAGAACTCTAAGACTATCTTTTCATAATTTAACATAAACTATACATGTTTCTACCCTAAAAATTTATTTAAAATCTCATGAAAATTTAATAGAAATGATGAGAATAATTACCTTAACACTTCGAGATAAAAATTCTAATTTTTTCTTCTTTTTCTTCTCTTCTTTTCTTTTCTCCTATGCGTATTCTCTTCATTTTTTTGTTTCGTTCTATTTTGTGGGGTTTTCCAGCCCCCCTTCAATTCTTTTATTTTCTTTTTTTAAAAATGGGCAGTTGCCCTTTTTTTTTTTTTCCTATTTTGGGCATTAACCCTTTTATGTATTTTTTAATTTTAAATTACTTAAGTACCAAAGATAATAAATTTTATTATTTTATTTTAATAAATATAGGACAAGTGATATAAAATATTAAATAAGTTATCAATTTATTCTACCAATTGAATTCATGCTCTAAAATTATTTGTCAATTAAATAATCATAATTATCAAACAGTCCGAAATTTTCAATTTAAATTTACAAAAAAAATATTTTATAAAAAAGAGAGGATTTATTTTTAAAATTATCTAACGGGTCATTACAAAGTCCTTCACCCACACAGGTGGATGTGTACTCTTGCAGGATCTCCTTCTAGGTACTGGCTTAGTAGTAATCATTGGTAATTCAGCAACACGAGGAGTTGAGATCTCATTATCAGATGGAGCGAATACATATGAAGACTGAATACATGTAGGTGATGTATTTAGAGAGACACTAGAAGACTGAATAGGTGACACATCTGTGCTACTTGCTGTGTTTAAGTTTTCTTCAATCAAGTCTTGAGATGTAGCAGGAAATGGTTGGGGTTGAATGTGCTCAACAGACTTGAAAGGAAAAATAACTTCTCTGAAGGTGACCTCCCCATGAATATTTTTTTTTTATTAGTAGTATCAAAAAATATATATCCTTTCTTTGTTTCAGAATATCCTATGTGTGTGGCTGGTTTGATTCTAGGCATGAGCTTGTCTTGTTCATGCAAAATTTTTGCATGACATAAGCAACCTATAACTCTAAAGTGTGCAAGAAAAGGTTGTCTATTATAAAATTTTTCATTTTGTGAAACATTATTTAATATTGTAGAAGGTGTACTATTGATTAGATAAGTAGCAACCTTAACACAATAACCCCAGTATGTGAGAGGTATATTAACTTGAATTTTGAATGCTTTAGTTGTTTCAACTAAGTGCCTATGTTTTGTTTCAACAACCCCATTTTGTTTAGGAGTATATGAGCATGAAATTTGATGTATTATTCCTAGTTTAGTTAGCAAATCAACACATACATAATTAATAAATTTTGATCCATTGTCAGTCCTTATAGCCTTAATACATTTTTCAAATTGTGTTTTAACATATGAGATGAAATGTTGGATAATAACAATAGCATCAAATTTCAGTTTAAGTAAAAATACCAATGTCATTCTTGAAAAATCATGTACTATTGTTAAGAAATATTTTTTACCATCACAGGTAGGAACTCTATAAGGTTCCCACACATCCATATGCACTAGATCAAAAACATCATTACTGAAACTAGGAGATTAATTGTGAAAGATAATCTGGTTTGTCTAGCACATGGACAGACAAAATAATTTTTCATAGTATTTTCAATATAAGATTATTGACTAGGAAATCGATGAGACGATACTTTAGATGGCACATGACCACAAGTGTCTTATGTCATAGTTCTATGCTAGCTTGATCAATAACAGCCAAACTAGAATGTTTAACAGACAAACCATGGGTATTCCTCTTATGTTCAGGAAGTTTGTGATGATTGAGTAGGTAGTAAAGGTCATCTCTTTCTCTACCAATCTCCTTCACCCTCCTAGATCCTGAATAATACAAAAATTAGAAAAGAAGGAAGTTGAATAATGAAGTTGTCTGATAGCCTAAGACACTAATAATAAATTATACTTAAATTGTGGCAAATAAAATACATTATGAACAGTGTTGTTTGCAGAAATATTACTAGAGCCAGTGTGCGTCACAGTGGACTCATCACCATTAGGCAATGTAACTTTCTTACATTGCACATATTCTGAAATAGATTCTTTGTTTAAAAGATTGATATTTGAGGTCGTGTGGTTTGTAGCTCATGTGTCAATGCTCCATTTAGGTGGATCAGAGTTCACAACCAAGGCACTACTAATACCTGACATGTTAGCTGAAGGCACAGGTTGGGTTTGTTGTTCCAACAACTTGTAAATCTATTCATATAACTCAGGAGTAAACCTTGGGGGTATTGCAATTAGACAACCAGTTATTTGTACATTTGAAGTTTGTACTACAAGTTGAGTTGAACCGGTTGCAGCTTGTTTAACAGAATAAGAGGTATTTAACTCTTGAGAAACATCTTGTACACCTAATTCTTCAGACTTCACATTGTGTGCACTTGCCAGTCTTCTTTGTTGTACATGTTATCATAGTTATTACCTCCTTTTGTTTCAGCATATTTAGAGTGTCCCAGTGGATAACCAATTAAATTGTAACAATCCACCTTAAAGTGCCCCTTCTATTTGCAGTGATCACAAAAGGCATTAGAATTATAGGTAGAAGTATATGGTCTTTTGTCTTTCTGATAACCACCTTGACTATTAACCTTTGAATACATAGCCACATTTGTAATGCCAGGTACAACTCTTAATAACCCAGAGGGATGCACACTTTAAGCTATATTTTTGTGATTCTCATCACTCATTATCATAGAATAGGTCATATTAACAGAGGATAAAGGGACCATTAACAAAATTTGGCTTCTTGCCTGAGAGTATGTATCATTGAGACCCATAAGAAATTGATAAAGTTTCTGTCTCTGCAGATATATCACAAATTCCTTAGATCTTTCATAATTGCATGCAGGAGGGGGAACCATAGATTCAAATTCATCCCAAAAATTCTTCAATTTAGTAAAGTAAACAGATATAGACTGCACTCCTTGTGACATAGTAGGTATTTCTTGATAAAGATTGAATGCCCTAGATCCATCTACCTTATCGAATCTTTCTTTTAAATCTTGCCATACTTCTTGAGCAGTTGAGGAAAATACCACCCCTCCTAGTAAACTACTCGAAATAGAATTCATAAGTCATGACAAGACTGACATTCACCCTTTCCCATTGATTCCCAAGATCAACAGGAAAGTGTTCTTTCTTGCAAAATTCATCCGCAAGTCTGAATTTATTTCTTTCTAACAAACTTGCTCCATACAACATAATTTTTACTGTCTTTTAACTAAAAGAAGATGATTGTCATACCTGATACATGAGCATTTTTCAGATATAACAAATGATTGGAATGCAGGGGAGCTTGCAAACCTTGAAATAAAGATGGAATACCATATGCAACAGGTGCAATATCTAATTGAGTTGCAGTAGTCACAATTGCATTCACATTGATTGTAGATCCAATCCCATTTACAAATGATATTCTCAGATTTGATGTCAAGTAGCTTCACAGATTTTCCTCAATATGATTTGCAATTTCAAAATCCAAGATCTTCTCAAGAATACTACAAATGGAACTATATTCAGTATAGCTTTGATACCATGATGAATTATTGATCAGAAAGTATTCAAACAATAATGAAATGAAAGAAAGATGAAGAAAGAAAGAATAGGAAGATGAGAGGAAAGAACATATCAATTTAGAATCATCTCTTGTTATGTGAGATAGTCATAGCCTTATATATACACTTAACTAACTACCTAACTTCCTAACTAACTGCATAACTAATTACTTTTAACTAAATTAGTCTAACTAAGATTCTTCACGATCAGTTTATATCCTTACACATCTATTCTTTAATGTTAACAACATTTATATAGATTTGGAATAAGCAAATACATGGTGGCAACAACTTAAAAATCAAAGAGCATAATATCAAAATAACAAGGAACAACAACGACAAAGCTATTTGGATGTATAAGTTCACTGTGAGGTCTTCTTAGAATACTATCCAACAAAAAGAATTAAAATAGATACACAAGCAATGCTTAACCTAAGGTTTTTCCATTAAAGATTTCGTTCCTTACTTGAAAAGCTATTCAAGATGAATAAACAACAAAAAGAAGAATGACAAAACTTGAAATGACATTGAGCCAATATATCATAACTACAATAATAACACACCAGACCCCAGTACTGAGCTTAGGTGGACATGTTAGGAAGCTCTGGAGCTTTCAGCCACAAATTACTCTACTAAACTTAATTCAAAAAGAAAACACAAGCATAGACAAAGGCTATCTATCTTTAAAAACGATATAAAATGTCAAAATGGACTAGCATACACTGATAGAATAGATTCTAAAATCAAACAAGCAACTAACAAATAAATTAAATGAACACTTACATAAGTGGCTTCAGCTTTCTCATTTACCCAACTTTTATCACTTTTCTGTTCGGAAACTGGATGTTTTTTTCCAATAGCTTCTTTTTGTATTCAGAAAAAGATATGTATATTGTGAACATTGAATATGATATCATTTTTTTAAAGAAATATATTTAAAAAGATTTCTAATTATCATTCTCCTATAGATCAATCAATGAGGTACAGGACCACTTGTATGAAGTGATGCACTTGCATTGAGTCACGATTTTATTTTTATTTTGTTCCAATTTTTTTCCTAAACTCATGAGACTCCCAGTGCTCCTTCATCTCCTTGAATACTACATCCCCCATCCATTGTGGTTTCAGAGCTAAGTTTTTTCTAATATCTTGAAAAGGTTGAGTCATTTTTGAAGATGCATGCGAAATCCACGGGTTATTTTGGCGCATCACTTCATGCAGGTAATATGGGGCCAAATTAACCTGTGAATTTCACATGCATCTTCAAAAAAGAGAAAACTTAATCCGTAGGTAATATGGCGCTAAATTTATTCCTACCGTATCAGATAAATTTATATGTATAAATTCAGTTTAATAGTAGAAAATATATTCTTTTAAGAAAAATTGACACTGAACCTTGAGGTGAATTCATACCGAAACTATTACAAAATATACAAACCTATCACTATTGCACCTCATATATAATTTTATTGAATTATAGTATCATTGCATGACTATGCAAAAACTTTATTAATTGTCGAAGATACAAAGTTTATAAGCTTTACCACTAATTTAATGGATGGGTTTACATGAAACCTACCATATTTTGTAGAGCATCATCTTTTATATATATTGTAAATGGTTTTGTGTGTATTTTTTAATAGATAAATTCTCATATTCTTTCTCTATTTACTGACATCACAAGCCAAGTAAAGAAGTATCATCAATTTCTCATTATTACAAGCAATTTAAAATCATATTAATTTTGCGCGGTAGTAAAATTCATTATCTTTTACATTATACTAAAGTTTGTTATTGTTTATTTATATAACAAATCAAACATTCATATAACAATTGTGATGAAGTTTAAGAAGTCATCAAGTTCAATGGTGATAGTAGGGTTAAAAATTGCTTAATAAAGAAAATAGTTATCATTAAATAAAAATTAAATTCAATGCTAAATACATAAAAAAAAAAACAATAGCTAGATAGCAAAAATGAATACGTCAATCAACAAAAACATTGAGAACAAACTATTTTTAATTTGACACGAAATAATCTTCCACCCCTTGAGTTTATTTATTACGTGCATCTTACCTATGTTTTGTAACATAGATAATTATAGGTTATATATTCAAGAAGAATATTAATGTCAACTTTGGCTAGTTTCTTATATTTGGTCTTAATTATAAAAGAATAAGATTAAACAAATTAGATGGTGCATGTATGAGTCGTTGATAGAAATTTAATCAAATTTTCATTATATTGATATGTAAAATATAACATTCATCCATCATATTGTAAAACTAAGTTTGTTTAAATTAAAACCAACTCTAAAAACGCTAAGTTTCACTAGTTATTACTACTTTATTATTTGATGGATGAAATTCAGAATCTACACTGCCTTAAGTCACAACAGGTTCAAGATCCTTCAGTTGCTCAACAACTTGCTTCATCCTTGGCCTATGAGGAAGGGATTCTGTAGTACACTTGAGAGCCAAATGCAGCATGTCAATCAACTTGTCGTCCGAATCTGGCTTCCATAAACTCGTATAGAAGATATCCTGTATCTTGTCATCGCGCACCAACATGTTGGCCCATGAAACAATGTTGAATCCATCATCATAAACGGAAAATGAAGGATCTAAAGCTCGTTTGTCCGAGAGCAACTCCAGCAGGACGACACCATAGCTGTAAACATCGGCCTTGTCTGACACGCGACTTGTTAGGGCGTACTCTGGTGCAACGTAACCAAAAGTCCCTGCTACGCCTGTGGTGGAGGAGGAGTTTGTTCCCATGATCCTGGACAAACCAAAATCGGACAAATAAGCATTCATCTCGTTGTCCAATAATATATTGCTAGGCTTCACATCACGGTGTATAATACGCGGGACACACTGATCATGTAGGAAAGATATTGCTAAAGCAACGTCCAGGGCAATTTTATGCAACACTTTATAGTTAAAAACTCTGTTGGCTCTATTCTGTATAAATTTCTCCAAATTGCCTCCCGGGAGATAATTGTAAACCAGGAACATGTCTCTGTCACTTACGTAATACCCAATCAAAGTAATGAGGTTGGGGTGGCTTATGGATCCGAGGGCTTGGATCTCTGCATGGAACTGGACGGCTCCTTGACACCTTTCAACTAGGAGCCTCTTAATTGCCAGTGTAAGTCCAGGGAAAATATCGGCTCTATATGTAGAACCAAAACCGCCAGTTCCAATGCAGTTGCTCCAGCTAAAGTGTCTGGTAGCCTGGACGATTTTTTCGTATGTCAAAACTTCTCCAATGTCATTGAAAATAGCAAGATCGCTTCTTTTGGGTGATTCAGAGGCCTCAATTCCAGGATTTGATTGGTGCTTCATTATGTGCTTAAACAAGACAACAAGGATAGCAACAAGAATAGGAACAATGACAATTGCAGATATTACAGCGGCCATCTCAATGGAAGTAAGTTCTCTCTTGCCACTTGTAGACTGAGGCCCTTGTGGTGGAGCTGCATTACTTTGGGACTCATTGGATTGTTGACCCATTGGTGGTGCTAAAACAAATGACATCGTTGGCTCGACTGATAGTAAAGATTTCCCTAGGAAGCTACACTGGCCTATCACCTTATTATCTGATGAAAAGGATAAATTGGTGAATGAGATGTTGCATACATGAAGTGATGTCATATTTTCCAAACCTGAAGGAATCACACCAGTAAATGTATTTTCGTTTAGCAATAGAACTTCAAGCTTTTGAAGATCACCAAGCTCAGAAGGGATTACACCAGAAAATCCATTTGAACTCAACAAAAGTTTCCTTAAGTGGCTACATTTCCCCAATACACGCGGAATTTCTCCTTGTAGGAAATTAAAGGACAAATCTAAATGTTCAAGATCCCTGCATTTAACTCTCAAACTAACTGGAACACGCCCTGTTAATCGATTAAATGACAAATTAAGCACCCTTAACTTTTCAAAATCACTTATGAACCCTGGAATGACACCATTTACTCCATTTCCTGCTAAATTCAATACACTCAATAACCTACATTTTGCTAGAGAAGGTGGAAACCTCCCTACAATTCTGTTAAACCCCAAATTAAGAACTCCCAGCTTTCTCAATCCCGCGAAATTATAGCTTGAAAAATCCCCCTGAATGGAATTTCCTTGTACATCAAGAACTTCAAGATTCTTTAATTCCCATATCTGAGCAGGAATTTCACCAGTAAGATCATGGAATGGAAGAGATAGAACCTTAAGCTCTTCGAGGTACGCAACAGCAGGAGATAAATTCCCAACAAGTTTAGAATGATTAATGCTACCTCTAATTCTCAGTTCTGAAACCCTTGAGGAATTCGAGCTGCACATCACACCATACCAAGAACAGTAGCTAGAATTGTCTGATTTCCAACTGGACAGAATGCCAGAAGGATCACTGAATGATTTCTTGATCTCCAACAAAGCCATTTTCTCAGAAACCACAACTTCATCTCCAGAAGCTGAAAAGGGAAAACAAGATAAAACAAATGCCATCAAGAACAAAATCATGATTCTTGAAAACAAGAGTTTTTTTCCCATTTCTTGAGAGCCCAACAACAACAACTGCATTTTCATTGTCAAGAACACAACCCCAGATGTCAAAATCAAATCTTTAAGCCTCAGTTTTCAAATTCAAATTCAAAGAAACAATTTTTTTGGGAAAAACAGATTTTTGAATTTGAAAATGGTAAAAAGATAAAGCAAAGAAATGAAGAAATTTCACTCCTCCACTTCAAGAATTTACAGAACTCAAAAAAGTTGACACCTTTCTGTGTATGAACTTCAAAAGAAAAAAAGGAGAAGAAGAAACAAATATGAGTTTTCTTCTACTGGTGACTAACTGCTCTAATGTGAGATGTTTTGTTACTGTAATAATATTTCCAAATTTCATGTGGTATTTATACTGTCAAATAGGATCTTCATCACGAGTGGACTTTTAGAAGCTTCTGTAGGTCCAGCATTTTGGTCTCGTCATGGATTAAATTATTAATTCATTTGAAGATGCTTCATCCGTTATTTTTTAGTTGTTACGTTTCATTTTTGGAGAGTCAATTTGACTAAATTTAAACTTAAATTTGATTATACTTGTTCGATATTTTAAAATTCAAAGATTATATATTCAAAAACTATATAAAAGCTACTGTAAATTATATTTTTTTTTCCATATCAATATAATGAAAAAAGAACTTAAAAGATTAGTCAAAATGTATATTGTTTGACTGTCAAAAAAGAAACTATGACAACTAAAAAGAAAGGGGAAATTATATTAAATTCCACGTATAAAAAGGAGTAGAAAAAATGAATTCGAAATTATTTGAGCAGTTTCTGACGTGGCCCTTTGTTAACTCTCCAGGTGGACTCACAGGAATTTTTTCTACAGGGTTTGAATTATTTTTTTTCTGGAAAATTGAATTTAACGTCCAAAAAAAAGGAAAAGGAATATGCTCCAAAGATGTTACTGTAAAAATTAAGTAGAAGTAAGTAATTAATTGATGAGAAAAAATGGAAAAAAGTAAGATTGTGAGAATAAAATGGTCACAAGTATTAACTGTTTTTTTACTGTTACCAAATGGGAATGTGGAATGAGATGGCTAGTTTCACACATGTAAAAAAAAGATTAAGAGATGTTGTTATGATAAATTCTTGTAATTTAGTGTAACTGTGACAAATCATGTGATCTAATATTTGTTGCCAAATCTAAAAAGAGCAAAATTTTAGTCAAGTGTAATCAACTAACATTTGATTGCAGCATGAGTGCATGACCAAAACAAAACAAAATATAATTTTTTTTCTTAAAAATGGTGTCACAATAATTCTTGTCATACCATTGGACGCTTAGATATTTCAAAACTGTAAAAAAAATCGTATGGTTTAACATTTGTAACGTACGCAAATTTCATGTGTTGGAAAATATTTTAAGTGTGAACATAAATTTTATAATTAAACAATTACAAAAATACTTTTAAGTGGGAACATATATTTTATAATTAAACAATTACATTCTATTATATATAAGAGGGAGTTTTAGCTGCTCGATATGTCTGTTTGAGCTGCTTGAGGGTATATTTGTAATTTTTTTCATTTTAATTTACTAGATTCACCGCACGTGCATTGCACGTGTATGCTTATCGAATATATATTATCTCACACTATTGGATATGCATTAGCGAACTAATATTGCCTTTGTTTCGTTATAATGTAAATGATTAATTGTAACATACGACTGAGAAATTTTACCAACTTTCTGATATTGTAATTTTATTTACCAACATAGTCTTTCTTTGCCGCGTGTATTTTAGGTGATAAGTGATGTATTTGAATTTTCCATTACTCTTATTGTTAAGTCATTATAGTTGTAAGGAATTAATGAACCCCTTTATAAAACTAAGGCACTCATTATCAAATCAATAATGTGTTTTGATATCTTCGTAGACATTAATGATTGTTAATAAAGGGTATAGAATTAGAAAGTCTAATATAGCCTTTTTTATAACCTCGAGTCACTTTAAATTTAGTGACAAATAAGAATCAACTTTAAGTCGAAAGGGATTAAGTGTTACCAATGATGAGGGCAACATGTGCTTATTATTTGCCAAACATATAAATATTTTTGTTCTTGTTAATAAGTGAATGTTGTTAATGTTTTTGTTGTCATTTTGACTAAATTTGAAATGATTAGGTGGAAAAGAAAAAATAATATAATAGTAAAAATGCAAAATAGATTATGTAATTTCTATTTTTATTAACATTGTTTAGGATAAGCGATAATTTAAAGTAATTTAAAATCTTGACTTAGTACTGAGGATAGAGGAGCAGTGTGGAGGTTGATGATTTGCAAGTTTGTGAGTAGTTTGTGTTTTACAATGAAGAGTATAAGTTTTTGTGATGGTGAAACAGGTGAGCCAACAAATTTTTAATTGGTGCGCGAGTAAGCATTAATTTAAAAATTGATAATGCACAACTTGTTAACAGGCCATGCAATTTATCCAAAGCTTCCAAAGCATAATCCAAACTTCTAATGTGTTTTGTGGTAGAAGAAAATTTGAGCGGTGGGATTACTTGCCTGTACAGTGAAACCATTGACATATATAGTGAAGGTGAAGGTTTCACTTACTAAAGTTGTATGTACGAATGAAAAGGACTTGACAGTTCATACCATTTCGTTGATTGCAGATGTTGGGCATTGGATGTAAAATAAAATTTGTGATTGATTATTTTAAAGAGTGTAAATCAATGGATTGCGACTGTTAGGAGTTGTTGGGCGTTGGCATCTTTTCACAATGTAGGTGGTGAATATGAAAACTCTTGCGAAGGAGTTGTGATGTAGGGTACTGGCCAAGTGATCATATTCCAATTTGTGAGTTAGCGTATAAGCCTAATATAAGTGTCTGACAAAGAAATCTCAACTAATAATGATTTGCATTGGCAAACCCCTTGGTAACTCCAACATGTTAAAATCAACATATACTAAAAGGTTGATAATTCTTTTTTAATCATTCATATGTAAAATAGAACATGTTAAACGTTTTGTAGTGTCTATAATTTTTAAAATATTCATATTTTGTCTGGAATGGAATTTGAAGAAAAATAGACACTCAATGACGATTTTCCTTTGGAAAAATTGATAACTAATTAGTGAATAAAAATATGCGAGCAAGGGAAATACTTTTTTTAGGGTACACATGATCCATATAGAGTAGTATTAATTTAGTGTTAGTAATGACAACATAAAGTTGTGATAAACGACCAAAGAAAATAATGTACCAATAATTCTTACATTATATGTATGATATATAACTTGATATATTTACCTTAAATTTAATTTTTTTTTAACCAAGTTGGCTTAGCATGGTATAACATTGAATACTGAATAATGTGGAAGCTGAAATTTTATACTAACGGTGTAAGCTATTTGTTACACCTGGTAGACTTACCAAAATACCCCTAGATGCGAGAAACCTCACATAACACATCATCCAAAATCTTTTTAAAAATTTTGAGATCGAAATCGTGATTAGCACGAAAAATTATGTGAGAAAATGGTCTTGGTTGAATTTTAGAACAACCAGATCAAAAAATAATTTTTTGGGCAAAAGTAAAATTTTGAACAACGTGTACAATACCTCTGCGTTGTAGATTTGCACTTAATTTTGGTTCCATTATTTTCTAAGGAACTAGAAAATCGATTGAAAAATTTTTACTTGAAGGGACCAGGTCTGTGTCGCCGACCTGATTCACCATAGCGCAAAATTTTTAGTTTTTCAAAGGGCATTCCAGAATTTTTTTCTACCCCTCATAAACTTAACACATGACAAATATAGGTCGATTTTAGCATAAAAAAGGTTCCTAAACCCATTCCTATGTCCCTATTACATTCTAACTAAGAAACTAGGGCTAAGAAGAGGAGAAAAGAGTTAGGGATTCAAGCGATTGGAGCAGAAACTTTTGTTAATTGATTGTATCTCATCCCAGGTATGTAAGGCTAAATTAAAATATGGGATTGCTCTTCCATGTGCCCCGCCTGATAGTGATAGAAAGATTGTGAAAGTATTGAGTGTCCATGCATGTTTTCTTTGAAGGTTTTCTAGTAAACTATATATTTTATGTATTTTTACATGCTTGATGATCATCATGAACTTGATTTACTGAACAAATATTTTTGCATGAGCTATTTCATAAACCCTAGATGTTATTTAACAAAAGATTGCATAAATGAACCTAGGGATTGAGGTTAGAGCCTTGACAACATGATTGCAATTGTGATTGTGATTGTGATAGAACATGATGATGATGTTGATAGAACTTGATGATCCCGACAATATTCATAATTGAACTCAAAAGATTGGTCCAAATTGATAGTCCTCTTAATGATTGTCCAAGCTCCCCTTGAAAGATGTGATTACAAAACTGATTGAATTATTGATAGGTCGAAAGTCTTGATTGAGATGGATTGATAAGAGTCCATATGAGACTGATTGATTGGATTGATTGTCTTATGAGCATTAAGTCTTGGGAGGAGTATTGAGCACCGAATTGGGTACGAGTAATGTCACGCCTCGTGAGGATACCCTAGACGTGACCCCACACTCAAAGACTTTTGGTAGTCCCCAAGCAAACCACTTGGCCTCATCACATTCATTCAATCATAAATTTATAGATATTAGCGGAAGAATTAAGAGAAATAACAAGACAAACAATCTTATTTAAATGTAGTCAAGCAAATCAATAAGATTGGTGTGAAAGAAACTAGTCAGACAACATCCAAATCATTAAGCCCAAATCTAGTCTATGAAGATTCTATCTAAACTGTCTAGATGGTACCATGACAGGACATGGCTACCTAATCAAAGAAAATAAAGTGCTAACTCAAGCTAGATGAAAATATAAATGAGAATCCTCCGAAAACAGGGGAGGACTCACCAAATCAGCTGACTGCAATAGATCCTCAGCGATGCTCTATTGATGATCTCTAGTACCAGTATCTACATCATTAATGATGCAGACCCTAATACATATCAGTACGTGAAATGTACGAGTATGTAAAATGGATGAATGAAATAGATATAGGTAGAACAATAATCAATGCAGAAATACTCAATCAAAATGTCAAATGTCTATCTAAAGCAAAGATAAAGAATAGACAATGAACAATAAGTACAAATTCAATCCAGTTTGAATCCAATCTAATCAACTCAGAGTACTATTAGTATAGAACCTATCTGAGAGTTTCTCTTATTCGACAACAATCATTTATGAGCCAGTGATCGTATAATAATCTCGTTGATATTTCCATAACCATCCAGTCCTTGCCGAGTAAAGAATGAATCAATCCACAATGAATCCAATCAAACAAGTCCTCTATTGTTTCAGGGACATATCAAGGGAAAACATCTGAATTAACGGTTTCAATCCTCCTCTATGTTTGGTCACATAGTTAATGAGTTCTAGTTGTACTTACTCTCACTCAATTTGGTGCTTGATACTCCTCCCAAGTCTCAATGCTCATAAACAATCAATATCAATCAATTTGATCAATGAGTCTGAGAAGAACTCTTCTCAATCTATCGATTCTGTCACAATCGAGCCTTTTGACATATCAACGATCTAATCAATTCTAAATTACATCTTTCAAGAGGGTTAGATAATCATTTAGAGGACTATAAATTTTGACTAATCATTAGAGTTCAATCATGAAGACTCATAGGACCATCAAGTTTTATCAACCTATTATCATGCTCACATCACAATCATAATCAACATTCTCAAATCAAGGCTCTAGGTTCAATCCCTAAGTTCATTCATGTAATCTTTCATTACATAATCACTAGGGTTTATTGAAATAACTCATATAAAAATATTAGTAAATCAAGTTTATGATGATCATCAACATATGAAAATACATAGAATATATATAATTTACAAGAAAACATTCATAGAGACTCAATACTTTTAAAATATTTCTATTACCATTAATGGAGGCACATGAAAGAATAATTTCATGCTTTAGTTTAGACTTACATACCTGGGATGAAGTTTGACAATCAATTTGCACAGGTTTTGGCTCCAATCATTCAAATTCCTAGCTTCTCGTCTCCTCTTCTTAGCCTTAGTATTTTGTTAGAACGTTTAGAAGACTTAGGAATGAGTTTTAAAATCCTGTTTAGACTTGAACAACCTATATAATCCGTGGGTTAAGTTTAGGAGAGATGGGAAAAATTTCAGAATGCCCCTCGAAAAAAGTAAAAATTTGGACAACGATGAGATAAGTCTAGGTCGCGGACTTGCTCCATTCATGTGCAATTTTTGTTGAAAATCTTCCGATAGAGTTTTTAATCTCATAGAAAATATTGGAATCACCATTAAGTTCAAATCCATGACAAGTCCACAACGCAGACATGTCACTCACTTTTCTAAAATTATGTCTTTGCATCAAAAAATTATCTTTCGATTCGATTGCTTTAAAAACTAACCAAGACCATTTTTTCACATAATTTTTTATGTTGATCGTAATTTTGGCCTTAGATTTGACAATAGAGTTTGAGAAGATGTGTTACGCAAACATCTCTTATCTAGGAGTATTTTGTAATTTTACTAAATGTAACATTATCTTCCCTTGGGATCATTCATACTCGAATGAAGAGTAAAGATGGACTCAAGGCACGAGTAACAATCAAGACACCTCTCAATAATCAATCAACCAATAAAACTCTATAGACAATCAATAATCAACTCAAGGCTAGACAAATCAATTCAAATCAGGAGTAAGGACTTTGCCTTCAGCATTCTCGTCACAACATTCTCGTCAACAGGCATGAATAGAAATAAGTGTTTAGCTTTTATGTCTTCCTCAACTTTCCATGTGAATTCCTCCACAAGAATTTGACCGAGGCTATCTCTTTGGTCCTCAATTTGCAAATCTGATGATCAAGAATCTGGATTTGAACCTCTTCATAGGACAAGTTGTCTTTCACTCCAATATTATCAATGAGAATTATCAACGAGGGATATCCCAAGTATTTCTTCAACATCGAGACGTGAAAAACTGGATGAATCATGACTAACTCAGAAGGCAACCCTAGTTCATAAGCAACATCACAATCCTCCTCACAATCTGGTAGAGACCAATATAATGAGGACTTAATTTTCCATTTTTCCCAAATCTAATGGCATCTTTCATGGGTGACACTTTCAAGTACACCTAATCATTCTTCTCAATATGTAAGTCTCTTCTTTTCACGTCTGTATAGGACTTCTGGAAGCTCCGCAGTCTTCAACCTTTATCTAATAACCTTCACTTTCTCCATAGATTGATGAACCAAATCTGGACCAATCAACTCAATTTCACCAACTTCGAATCACCCAATTGGTGATCTACATCTCCTCCCATACAAAGCTTCATAAGGAGCCATATGAATACTTGCATGATAACTATTGTTATATGCAAACTCAATCAAGGGTAAGTAGTCATCCCAATTTCCTTTGAAGTCAAGAATATAGGATCTCAACATGTCTTCTAATGTTTGAATTGTACATTCTGCTTGGCCATATGTCTAGGGATGAAAGGTTGTGCTAAGATTCACCTTTGAACCCAATCCTTTCTTAAAGGACCTCCAAATTGGGATGTGAATTGAGCTCCTCTGTCCAAGATGATAGATAAGAGAACTCTATGCAACCTCATAATCTCTTGGATGTACAACTTGGCAAACTCTTCTGCAATGTTATTCATCTTAACCGCTATGAAGTAAGCTAATTTCGTCACCCTACCACAATCACCCATATCGAATCATGTTGCTTTCGAGACCTTGAAAAATTGATAATGAAGTCCATATTGATCATCTCCCACTTCCATTCAGGAATCATAAAGTTTTGAGCCAATCCACACAACCTATGGTGCTCAACTTTAACCTATTGACAAGGCACTTAGAGACAAATTCAGCAATATCCTTCTTTATTCCACCCCACGAATAGACTTTTCTCAAGTCGTGGTACATATTAGTAGAGCTAGGATGAATGGAATACCTGAAACTGTGAGCTTCAGCCATAATCCTCTCTCAAACACTATCAACGTTTGGAACACACAATCTACTTTGGTATCTCAACACACCATCTCCCCCTTTTGAGAAAACCATCACATTCTGTTTATGGACAACTTCCTTCAACTGAAGTAGAATAGGATCTTGACCTTGCTTCTCTTTCACCTCTATCACTAAAGATGATGTGGACCCATTCTGAACATTAATCCCACCCTCATCATTTACCTCAAGTTGCACTCCAGTCGAACCAATCTATGCACTTCCTTAGCTAGCACTTTCTTTCCTTCCTCAACATGGCAATACTACCAATTGACAACCTGCTAAGAGTGTCAGCAATAATGTTAGCTTTACCTGGGTGGTAGAGAATGCTCATATTATGATTCTTGAGCAATTCTAGCCATATCATTTGCCTCAGGTTGAGCTCTTTCTGATTGAATACATATTGTAGGTGTTTGTGATCAGTGAACATATCTACATACACTCCATTTAAGTAGTGGCATCAAATCTTAAGTATAAATACTACCGTTGGTAACTCAAAATCATGGGTTGGATAATTTCTCTCATAGACCTTGAGCTGTCTAGAAGCATATGCTATCACATTTCTCCTTTACATCAACACACAATCCAATCCAACTCTAGACGCATCACAATATATCACAAAATCCTATGTTCCATCAGGCAAGGTCAAAACTGGTGTAATAGTCAATCTGTTTTCATCTCTTAGAAGCTCTTCTGACTATCATCGTACCATTGAAGCTTGACCTTCTACTGAGTCAGTCTAGTAAATGATGAGATTATAGAAGAAAATCCTTTAACAAATCTGCGGTAGTAGCCTGTCAATCCCAAAAAGCTCCTTATATCAATCAGAGAGATTGGTCTGGGTTAATTTCTAATCGCTTCAATATTTTGAGTGTCCACTCAATTACCATCATCTGAGATAATATGGCCTAGAAAAGTCACAGACTAGAGCCAAAACTCACACTTTAAAATTTTTGCATATAATTCATGGACTTTGAGAGTCTAGAGAACAATTCTGGGATGGTTGGCATGCTCCTATTCACCTCTAGAATACACCAGAATATAGTCAATGAACACGATCACAAACATATCAAGGTACTGTATGAATACTATGTTCATTAAATTCATGAAGGTTGCAGGCGCATTAGTCAACCCAAAGGACATGACTAAGAATTCAAAATGGCCATAACAGGTCCTAAAGGTTGTCTTTGGGATATCACACTACCTCATCTTCAACTAGTGGTAACCAAATCTAAGGTTTATTTTTTAAAAGCAAGAGGCACCCTGAAGTTGGTCAAACAAGTCATCTATCTTGGGGAGAGGATATTTTTTCTTTATTATGACCTTATTCAGTTGCCTATAATCAATACACATACTGAGAGACCCATATTTTTTTACATGAATAGGACAAGAGCACCCTAAGGAGAAACACTCGACCTAATGAAGCCCTTATCTAGCAAATCCTTCAGCTATTCTTTCAATTCTTTCAACTTAGAAGAGGTCATTCTATAAGGTGGAACAGAGATAGGTTGAGTATTAGGAAGAACATCAATCCCAAATTCAATATTCCTATCAAGATAGACTCTAGGCAAATCCTTAAGAAACTCATTCATAATTGGGACTAACTCAAGAGTAGGAGGTTCAACATCATCAATCTTAACTCACACGAGGTGATAGATATAACCTTTAGAGATTAGTTTTCTAGAGCATCCTGTCTGGCTACTCCTTATCTAGCAACCAGTGTTGTCACAACTTGGGCCAAAGTCTGGATGACCTGGCGAAGCTTAGCATTTGAGATTGTATACTGTGGTGGCTATTCAGGGACAACTAGGCCTATGGGTTCATCCTGATTCTAGGGTTTAAGTTTTTCAGTATTTTGTCTAGCCGAACACTCTCTTCCTCTAGAAGCTCTTCTTAGAGGTATGATCATAATTCTGCAAATACGTAGCACAAGAATTTGAAGAGAGTTTTTATAGAGTTTAACTCTATCGCACAAACCACAATATGAAAGAAATGTAACCATTGCTAATGTATCATAACCTCCTGCTTATAAAGTGTGGTGCACAACAAACCTATAAACAAGACTCTACTAGACACAACTTCATAGACTCCCTAGAACACTTAAACTTTGTGCTCTGATACCAAGTATGTCACACCTCAAGATGGTACCCTAGATGTGGCCGACACTCAGAGACTATTGCCTATCCCCAAGCGAACCACTTGACCTCATCACAGTCATTCAATCATAAATTTATAGATATCATCAGACTTAATAGAAATAATAAGGCAAACAATCTTATTTAAATATAGTCAAATAAATCAACAAGACTAGTGTGAAAGAAACTAGTCAGATAACATCCAAATCATCAAGCCCAAATCTAGTCTATTGTAATAGATCCTCAAAGGTGTGTCTGTTGATGATCTCTTATACTAGTATCTACATCATTAATGATACAAGCCCAAATGGATGTTAGTATATGGAATGTACGAGTATGTAAGATAGTTGAATGAAATAGATATAGACAGAACGATAATCAATGCAGAAATACTCAATCAAAATATCAAATATCTATCTAAAGTAAGGATACATAGTAGATAATGACCAATCAGTAAAAATTCAATCTAGTCTGAATCCAATCCAATCAACTCAGAGTACTATCAGTATAGAACTTATCTGGGAGTTTCTCTAATTCGACAATAATCACTTATGAGTCAATGATCGTAAAACAATCTCATTGATGTTACCACAATCATCCAATACTTGTCGGGTAAAGAATGAATCGATCCAATGGATCCAATGAAATGAGTCCTCTATTATTTCAGGAACCTGTCAAGAAGTAACATCTGACTTAACAATTTCAATCCTCCCCTACATTTGGCGACGTAGTTAATAAGTTTGAGTTGGGCTTACTCTCACTTAATCTAGTGTTAAATACTCCACCCAAGACTCAATGCTCATAAATAATCAATCTAATCAATGAGTTGCAGAAGGACTCTTCTCAATCTATCAATTCTGTCATAATCGAGCCTTTCAGCCTTTCAATGATCCAATCAATTCTCAATCATATCTTTCAAAAGGGTTAGACAATCATTTAGAGGAATATCAATTTTAACCTATCATTTGAGTTCAATCATGAAGACTCACAGGACCATTAAGTTCTATCAACCTATCATCATGCTCGTATTGCAGTTACAATCAACATTCTCAAATCAAGGCTCTAGACTCAATCTCTAGGTTCATTCATGCAATCTTTTATTAAATAATCACTAGGGTTTATTGAAATAACTCATGTAAAAATATTAGTAAATCAAGTTTATGATGATCATCAACATATGAAAGTACATAGAATGTAGATAATTTATAAGAAAACATGCATAGAGACTTAATACTTTCAAAATTATTCTATTACCATCAATGGAGGAACATGGAAGAATAATTTTATGCTTTAGTTTAGCCTTACATATCTGAGATAAAGTTTAATAATCGATTTGCACAGGTTTCAGCCTAATCATTTGAATTCCTAGCTTCTCTTTTCCTTAAAGAGGCCTGATGAATTGTTGAGTGTCCCTTACCCTGGCAAGGTATTGTACGGGTGAGAAATAATACCACTTTGTTGTATCATCACTGGCTCATAGGTGATAGTTGTCGGTTAAAGAAACTCCCAATAGGTCTTTACAGTACTCTGATTGGATTGTACATGATTAGTCTTTGTCTAGTCTTTATTCTTCCTTTAGACTTATGATATTCTAGTTGAGTATTTTGAGATGATTGTATTCTACCTTATATTTATTTCATTCTATCATTTTACATACTCATACATTCCACATAATGACATCCATTTGGACCTGCATCATTTTATGATGCAGAGACAGGTACTAGAGATTGTCAACAGGCACTTCGTTGAAGATCTTCTTCATTTTTTAGTTGATTGGTGAGTCCTCCTTGATTTCAAAGGATGCATATTATTTATTTCATCTAGATTTTAGAGTTAAATTTTAGACTTGCTTTTCTTTTGATTTGAGGTAGCCCTGGACTTGTCATTGGCACTATTGGAAAGATTGATAGAGGCTTTATAGACTAAAGGATGATTGGTTTAGTTTGGATGTTATTTAAGCTAGTTTGTTTCACCCTGGCCTTATTGATTTGATTTGATTGTTTATAGTTGAGATCATCTACATTTTATTATCTTTAGTCTTCTGTTGACGTGTTAATTTGTGATTTAATGAATGTGATGAGGTCAAGTGGTTTGCTTGGGGACTAGCAATAGTCTCTGAGTGTCGTCCACGTCTAGGGTACCCTCCCAGGATGTGACACTATCGAATACTAGAATAATCTTCTATAAATAAAGCACATTAAAGTATCATAGACTCCTGCTTTAGTGAAAAGAAAGAATGAGAAGACTGATGTGCTATCGAAATACATCACTTTTGATGCTTAAAACATGGAATTTTATGTGTTCTCAAAGCGATGTTAGATGTGTTTTTATGTTTGTTTTCTAGGATTACAGGGCTGGCATGGTTTTTAGGCAAAGTATGCAGATAAAACAGTTTTTGATGATCCATAGAATCCTTTACGGGTCGTGGAATAGTTCACAGGCCGTAGAAGTAGTTTCGTAGTAATTTCCAGTGAAAGGTGATTTTTTAAATAAGACTCTACGAGTTTGCAGACGAGCCGTATAACAATTCACGAGCCGTAGAGTTGAAGTTGTGCCCTGATGATTAGAAAATGGAGAAGTGTTGAAAATCTATCAGATGAAACCCTCCTCGGGTCATAGAATCTTATACGTCCCATAGATGATCTCGTATAAGACAACTTCAGGTTACAGTTGAAGTTCACGAAACCTCAACATACGAATTGTGAAACATAGTATGAGTCGTAGACTTGCTCGTGGAGTATGCCGACACAGTTTTCCTATTTCAATTTGGCTTTGTGTTTTAGACATTATAAATATGTTTTTAGGTTATTTTTCAACAAGTTTCCAGAGAGTTTGTATTAGTTAATAGTTTGTAGCTGTTTAGAGAGATAAAAATAACTTTTGTGTTCTTGATTTGTATTTTGATTTCTATCGAAGAGTTGGATTTCTTGTTCGTCAATTCCTTCGTTTAAGTGTTAAATTATGTTATTCTATATCATGATTCTATCATCTACACCAATTATGATTAGCTAAATCCACAATTAGGGTTGTGGGAACCATAGAGAATTAACAAGATAAAATTGAATAATTTGTGATTCTTAGAAGGTGTGTACGAATGTATTAGTTATTTCTCTTCACTTTAACTATTTTTTAATGAAAGGCCAATGTTAGAACATGTCTAGTGTTACTTGTTGGATCAAGGAGGTAATGAATAGGAAAAGAGAATAATTAACAAGATTCGATTGAGTTGTTCTAGTCTAATCAACCAAACTGGATCAAGTGTAAGGCTTAGTAATGTCACACTATGGAGATGGATCAAATCCTATAGTGAAATTTACCTCTACGTTGGATCAAAGGTTTAGCTAAACTTAACTTACTATCCTACATCTACACACTAGAAAAGAATACAAAGTTAGGAAATCATGGGAAACACATCACCCTAGTTAGGTCTTATACTGGTTATACAACACTCACATTAGCTTAGTTATTCGTTATTTTCAATTTCACAAACTCTCACTCTCTTGGGAGATAAGTAGGTTAATCACCCTACTTTATAATTGAACTATTCTGGAGCCTACCATATTCCCTGTGGGATTCAACCCTAACCTTGGTTAGGTTATTTACTTGACAACGATCGCTTTGACCTTCAAAAAGAGGTGTAGCTTGAGCGACATCAAGTATTTTGGTTCCATTGCCAGGGAATACGGCTATACTTGTCTAGTTCAAGTAATTTGGGGATTAATCCTTATTTCCCTAATTTTATGTTTTTTATTATTTTTGTTTTGTTTCAGCATTCAGGTGTAGTGAATGTACAACACTCGGAGCCGAGGAAATCCCTTGACTCTGCTTGACCCAAAGATCCAAAGGACACTAAGAAGAATAGCCCAGGATAATATAAACAATGTTGGTGGTGATGCGATAAATATAACACTCAATTCGAATAATGACAACCTACCTCCAGATTGTCTGCTCAAAAAGGCTGACACTTAGGATGAGACACTAAAGGGGATGAAGTTTGACATCACCAACATTAATCAAAAGATTGAGTTATATTATGTGGCTATCAAGCAGCTTCAGCAGTAGTTCGGTCAGATGTCAACTTAGCTAAACCAGCGTCAGAAAGGTACACTGCCCAACAACACAACTTAAAATCCTAAGAATGAGAGGCAGTGTATAGCAGTCATGACGCGTGGTGGAAAGCAGAGTATTGACCCTCCAATACCAGTTGATGATGATATTGTTTGTGAGGAGATAATTGAGAGTGAGCATGCTGGTGGTGGAGATGTTCGTGCTAAGGATGGGGAAGTGACGTAGCGCCAACGCCACAGAAGGTAAAACCTATTCCTAGGCCTCCTCCTCCCTTCCCTCAGAGACTCAAAAAAAAGGAGGAGGAAAGTAAATTCAAGAACTTCCTCTCCATGCTGAGATAACTCTCCATCAACATCCCTCTACTTGAAGCATTGGAGAAAATACCCAGGTACGCGAAGTTTATGAAAGATTTGGTCACAAAAAAGCGTAATGTGAGTCAAAAGCTTTCACAGAAGCTTCAACATTGCAGTGCAATTTCCACAAGGTCCTTGGTGCAGAAATGAGAAAACCTCAGATTCACCATTCCTTGAGCCATAGGTAACATTGAATTCTCAAGGGCCTTGTATGACTTCAGTGTCAGCATAAATTTGATGCCCCTTGTGATTTTCAAGAAACTTGGCCTGGAAGCTCCTACCCCGACGAGCATGAGACTATTATGGTTGACCGAACAATGAAGAAGCCTATGGGGATACTGTATGATGTCCTCATCAAAGTTGACAAATGTATATTCTCCTCAGACTTTGTGATCTTAGATTGTGAGGGGGACTTCAATGTCCCAATCATCTTGGGAAGGCCTTTCCTAGCAACTAAGTGAATCCTAGTGGATATAGAATCAGGTCAACTCAAGTTTTGATTGAATGACGAAGAGGTTGTCTTCGACACCTGTCAGTTAATTAAGAGGCCAAATGAGCTCAAGATGGAAGTATGGGCAATTGATGAAGTCTGAGTAATCAAGGAGTCCACGTTAGGCTGCAACAATAAATCAGGCGCTTCTTGGAAGGCAACCTAAGTTATTTGACGTAATAGGGTAGTTTACTTTTAGAAGTCTTAGGTAGTTTTTTCAACATATTTGGTTGTAACGTATGGACATTGGATTGGTGACATATAGGGTAACAATGTATTTTGTACAATTTATGTAGGTACAGGACTAAGTTGGCCATTTTGGGCTGAATAGGCAGTAAAGGGTGATTCTACGACTGGTTCTACGAGTCGTATGTCAATGTACGACCCGTACACTAGCTCATAGAAAATTTTCAGCGAGTAAAACTTATGTGCACTCCAGTTCACGAGCTAACTTTACAACTCATAGAACAAACTATGGGTCGTGAATAGGGCTCGTGGACCCCAGGTAAGTTTTTTATTTTCTGGCTAAGTGTCGAGGGTTTTATGAAACCTTCTCATGATTTGTAATTCATTATACAACTCGTAAAAAGGGTTATAAGACCCAACCCCAAACTAGGGTTTTAGGCCTCTTATGAAACCATGATCTACGAGTCGTAGCATACTCTACGACTCATAATCGGGGTCTCATAGGACCAGACACAGTTCTTATGAACCGACCCGGTCAACATATAAAAAGGGGTCAAATGAAATTTGACCTTAATCTTCATAAATCCCAATTGGTCCGACCAAGCTTCCGACCACCTCCCCTATTTTTGGCCACTTTTACAGCGAGCATCCAAAGTCAAGGTTTCTGCCCCTATTGCAAAACCTCCATCAATTTCAACCTTATTTGCATCAATTTTGGTAAGTTCTCGGCTTCGCAATGCTAGAATTTTCAAAATTGTTTGTGATAATAGTTTAAATATGATGGGTATGGTGTTCATGATATGATTTGTTCTTGTTTTGTCTTGAATTTTGTAATTATTTATGAAATCAATATGTTTTCCCTTGTTTGAAAGTGAAATTAGTAGCCAAAAAGTGTGTCGATGGTCGTCTTGTGTTCAAATGTAGTTACATGCCCATAAAATTGAACAACTTTGATTGATATAGTTGACAAGTGATTGCATGAAGATGCTTGTATGGATGAAATTGTCAAAATAAAGTGAGATCGTTAGGTTAACATGCTAAATCATTTCTAATGGGGTTAATTTGCAAATTTGCTTATGGGGATAGGTGTTTACATGAAATTATGTTTAGGTGTTTGTGAGTCACTACTTCGATGCTGATAAAATTGTATAAAGGTCGATATAGGACCCGTGTGATGAACTTGGAAATTGTGGAGTCTAGAAGTTTCAGTCCATGAGGGTTTTGTACAGCCCGTGGACTATTCCATGAGTCATACCCCTCATAGAAAATTCCAAAAAATAAAAACTCTTTAATATGTCATCAGACGAGACCTTTTACGAGTCGTAGATCAATCTATGACTTGTAGATAGGTCTCTAGGAGCCTACCTACTTGAGACCTGATCTAGAGTCTCATCTATGACCTAGTCTACAATTCATAAAGTATTATATGAGTCGTACCTAGTATTTTAGATTATTCCAGTGGCTTAAAGTTTTGGACACTACTTCTACAAGAGAACTTTACGGCTCATAGTCTTTTCTACGGTTCGTAAAGGGACCCTCGTAGACCCCTATATGCCCAGTTCTATCATGATTTTGTTTTTCACTACTTGATTCATAGGGCTAATCATGTGTGCTAAATATGTACTTTTCAGATACTATGGCCCCAAAACCAAGACATGATAAGATTAGAGCCATGCGGGAGCAGCTACGTGACGAGCCCACGGACCCTGAGGCCACTTCTAAGACTAGTGGATCAGTAGAGGAGCTTGTCGTCTAGCCAATTCGATTGTCAAGCCACAACAGACACGGGCCACCACCAGACAGACCCAATCACAAGCTATTATGGTTCGTCCTCCCTAGTCAGATGAAGGAGGTGACAAGGCCAGCAGCTCAGTCCAGATGACCTTTTTCGAAGGGCTCTGAGTCTGGATCCAAAGAGTGGTTAGATTCTGCTTCCACTTCAGTCCCTCGAGCACTAACCTCACCACCGAATGCACGATCTAGCCAATGGCGCATCGAGGGCATGTAGGCTATCTATGCAGAGGACATTCAGCGAAATGAGCGAGGTCGACCAGCTTATTCCATTTTTTAGGAGCCATGAGTCATCAGTACTGGACTCGACAGTGTCTCAGGCCTAGAGGATACAATTACTAGATACAGGCTCTAGTGTCTGGCAGGGCCATCAAGGAGGTACTCCCTGGTTATGATTTAAGAGTTTTTTGCCTTCTATTCCACCAAAGTACTCATCTCTCTTCCTAAGGGGAAGAAGCCCCTCACCCAGCCTCAACTAACATATGTGATGGTGAGGGGCCGACAGGTGGACATTTTAGAGACTACCATCTGCCGAATGTTATTTAGGCCCAAGTTCCTAGCCCCTAGGACTACATTAGAGTTTGATCGGAGGTTGGGGAAGACCAGGGACTTAGGCATTATAAGGGACTAGACTCAATAAACCAGACTGATGAGATGGGTTGCCGATCATATCGCAGTGAAGGGGCCAGACCCCGAGTGGATAGATACATCAGTAAATCCTATTGTGAAGGCTTCCCTCCATTTTCTTGCCAAAATTTGGTGGGAGATTGTGAGATCACGGATCTGGCCTACTCTTGTAGACAATACTTTAACGCTGGATCGTACAGTGCTAGTTGTCAGCATCTTGGCTGGCTATGAGATTGATTGGGTTGTGCTGATTATCGAGAAGATTCACGAGGCGTCCCTAAAGAGGTCCACATCCATCCCCTTCCCATGTCTTATCTACAGGCTATGCTTACAGGAGGGGGGGAAGGTTCTTCACCATATGGACAATATAGTAAATGTTCAAAGAACCCTAGATGCTAGCCTGATAAAGGCTGATAATAATTCAATGGCACTTTAACGACCACCGTGAGCACCAGTCCCTATGCTAGAGATGTTCACCCCAGCGCCACCGCCTGAGCTTTCTACCACCATCACCACTGTTGTACCTACTGCTGAGGGGAACCCAGAGGTTGAGACAGATATAGAGATGGGGCTTACTACTGATATTCCTACACCAGAGGCCACACCTACTTCTTCAGTACCTGCTGACATGGTATTCGTGCCTGCGACATCACTACAGGCCCTGGTACAATAACAGGCCCACACTGAGTCACAGATAACTTAGTTATTGTAGTAGTTGAGGCCTTGGGTCCAGCTAGGTTGTTTCTGAGGTAGAGAGACGCATACAGGTGTTCACGGTCGTAGTTATTCAGGACTGACTTAGACCCATGGACGCCTACATAGATGCATTTAAGAGGCGGATCCAGTAGAGCCTCAGTACAGTGAGGCCTATTGATATAATGATTGTCCAGATGAAGATTCAATAGCTTTGGGCCCAGATGAGTATTGTACAGGCCACGCCAGTTAAGATCCCATTGGCAGTACCTGTTGAGATGGTGGTAGATTTTTTCACTCCAGCGGAGATACCACTGCCTTCCCTCAGGAAGAGACCCTGAACATATAACTTAGATGTTGTGAGATTAGAGGAGGGGATGAAAGAGGAGCAGTAGGTAGAGCTTGCCAAACTACAATCCATGCAGGATAAAGAGATTAGACGAGTTCGTGAGCTGGAGAAAGTGAGGGGCGTTGCTCCTATAGTTAAGGAGTCCACCAGGGATGTTGAGGGTGGACAACCTCAGACAGAAAGAGGCACTTAGGCACCGAAGTATGTTTCATTTGACCCCTGTTCTTTATTTTGATATTGTGTGCATTAGGGGATAATGCACATCTTTTTCAATAGGGTGTGGGTAGTTATAGACCTCAGTGAAGTTTGAGTAACCTTGGCTTATAACTATCCCAATTTTTTATTTTAAAGGGTTTTCTTGCCTGTGTTCATTTTCCCTGCGTTTATGATCCTTACGGCAAGACTTCAACTCTATGACAAATTTACTTTCTGTATTAGTAGCATACAGTACCAATATCTATCGAATATGTCTTTTTTATTGATAGATGATACCCACCAAAATATTTTGATTAGTTAGTCTTTGATAGCAACCATGCATGTTTGATTGTTTGGCAGTGTTTGTTTTGATAAGTTGAGCGTAATTGTGATAAAAAGCATGATCTGCGAGTCTATGTTGACATATAAGCAGTGCCATGAGTGAGTGAGCTTAAATTACATGATTCTTATACTGTGTTTCAATTCAAAACTTTCCCTATTACTCTGACTTAGACCATAAGTTAGTCGGTTGGGAATGGATCTTAGGCCATATTCTTAATAGTCCACTTAGCCGAAATAATCGACCAAATATGTATTTTATCCCTTGATCTCGGTGTTCAAGCATTGCATAAACCGCCTTCTTTGTAAATACCTAAGTAACCTAACCTTGATGAATGATAAATCCTAAAATTGGCCCTGGTTTCGAGGATGGATATTGTGCACCTCAACTCCAGCCAAAAGCCTACGTTGAGGGTGGCTAGAGTGAGAAAAATCATAAAGTGAGAAGAAAACTAGTGATATGGAAAAGAGGGAAAATGTTTTTAAAAAGGGTGCAAGAAAAATAAGAAAAAGTGTCTAACTGTGTGCTAAAAAGAAAAAGATTTTGAAAAACAAAGGTATTGTGCAAATTTTGAGAATAAGGCACCCAAAAAGGCTTTAAAAAGAAGAGAAAAAGGAAGAATTATAAAAAGGATAATTTAGTAGGGTAAAAGTGTAGAAAATGCGGTGTCAAGGAGGGTCATTAGTCACTATATTCCTAAAATATAACACCAAAGCCCCCTGAGCCTACGTTACAAGCCTAGAAAGCCTTAAATTGATTCTAGTCCAACTAGTCGAATGTGTTAGTCGTAAGTATAGGGGAAAACATATGGTGTTGGTCACAGTATTTGAATATCAATTGTAAGAGTGAGCAGTGTAGTATCGTTCCAAACGTTTGAATTTGAAAAAATTATCCTGAGTGGAAATGAGACTTCTTTTTGTGAGGGCACTTGCATTGCATCGTTGATATTTGACTAAGTCAGTGACTATTGCTTATTGATAATCGCATAACTTATCATAGTTGCACTGGTAGGTATATTGATTTGCACTGGTTTGCCTGATAGCTATCTGATATGTATTTGAAAGTGGTGTGGGTATTTGTGCTTGAGTTTGGTGAAATCTATGTCATTAGGTTGAGGTTTGTGTGTTTCTGTACTGTTTATGTAGATTGAGTGTGTCTCTTGAGGACAAACAATAATTTTAAGTTGAGGATATTGATGTGTTGCCAAAATACAACACTTTTGATGCTTAAAACTTGGAAGTTTGTGTGTTCTCAAAGCGATGTTAGTAGATTTGATGTGTTTTTATATTTGTTTTCCAGGATTACAGGGTTGGCATGGTTTTTGGACAAAGTATGTTGATATAGTAATTTTTGATGATCCACGAAATCCTTTATGAGTCATGAAATAGTTCACGGGTCGTTGAAGTGGTTTCGTAGCAATTTTCAGTGAAGGGTGATTTTTTGAATAAGACTCTACGAGTATGCAGATGAGTTGTAGAACAATCCACAAGCCATAGAGTTGAAGTCATTTCTTGAGGATAAAAAAGTGGAGATGTGCTAAAAATCCATCAGATGAAACCCTCCACGAGCTGTAGAATCTTATACGGCCCATAGATGGATCTCATAGAAGACAACTCTAGGTTGCATGGTTGAAGTTCACGAAACTCCGACATACGAGTCGTGGAATATAGTACAAATTATAGACTTGCCCGTGGAGCGTTCTAACATAGTTTTTCTATTTCGATTTCTCTTTGTATTTTAGACATTATAAATAGGTTTTAAGGTTATTTTTCAACAAGTTTTCAGAGAGTTCGTATTAGTTCATAGTTTGTAGTAGTTTTAGAAAGAGAAAAATAACTTTTGTGTTCTTGATTCGTATTTTGATTTCTATCGAAGAGTTGAATTTCTTGTTTGTCAATTACTTCGTGTAAGAGCTAAATTATGTTATTCTATATCATGATTCTTGCATCTACACCACTTATGGTTAGCTAAATCTACAACTAGGGTTGTGGGAACCATGGAGAACTAACAAGGTAAAATCAGATAACTTGTGATTCTTAGAAGGTGTACGAATGTATTAGTTATTTTTCTTCACTTTAACTATCTTTTAACAGAAGGCCAACATTAGAACCTATCTAGTGTTACTTGCCGCATCAAAGAGGTAATGTATAGGAAAAGAGAATAATTAACAGGATTCGATTGAGTTGTTCTCGTCTAATCAACCAAACTAGATCAAGGGGAGGTTGTACTAGGATAATAGGTAAGGCTTAGTAATGTCACACTGCGAAGATGGATCAAATCCTGTAGTGAAATTTACCTCTACACTGGATCAAAGATTTAGGTAAACTTAACTTACCGTCCTACATCTATACACTGAAAAAGATCACACGCCAAGTTAGGAAATCATGGGGAACACATCACCCAAGTTAGCTCTTCTACTGGTTATACAACACTCACATTAGATTAGTTATTTGTTATTTTCAATTGCATAAACTCCCCCTCTCTTGGGAGATAAGTAGGTTAATCACCTCACTTTACAATTGAACTATTTTGGAATCTACCATATTCCCTGTGGGATTCGACCCTAACCTTGATTAGGTTATTTACTTGACAACGACCGCTTTGACCTTCAGAAAGAGGTGGTAAAAAAATATTGTAATCTAGATAATTAACAATAGTAATATATGCACATACGAAAATTAGATAAAAATACTATAAACAACAAGAATTAATAATTTAAAATATTTAAAAGACATATAAAAAGTTCAATTAGCACTCGAATCAAGTCTCATAAATAGGGATAGATGAATAACATATATTGTTTAAAAATTGATGTAAATGTAATATAGATTACAGTAATTGAAAAATTAAAAATTAAAAGACATAAAAAAGTTTGACCTTCGAAATTTTAGCAGTATCACATAAATTGAAACAAGAGAAGTAACATATATTACTTTTAAAATACATAAAAAAGTGCTATAATTCACAATTAAACTTCTATTTATATCACATAAATTGAGATATAAAAATAATATATATTGGGTCCGTACTGACACAGGCACCCGATATGTCTAGTATGTGAATAGAAGTGTTAGAATTACTAATAAATACAAGATTTCTTTGATATAAAAAATATTGGTAAATTGTTATTTTATTAGAAAGAATAAAATATCCTTAAATTTTATAACTCTATAATAAAGCACGAACAACGAATACAAAGTGAATTAGTAGTTATTTTGGGACAGACACTTCGAGAATTAGAAAAAATATTAAGGATCAGACACAGTAGAATACTTGGCCAAATAAAAAAAGTTATAAATTGAGAATGATAGATTTATAACGTTTGACTAATTTTGTCGTACAAATACTTTGGTTTTAGCAACCACGTTAATAAGTTAAAAAAAATAATTGTAAATTAGTTTGATCAATTTATAAGCTCAATCAAATATTCTCTTAATTTGATAAGATGAGAACTTATTTGGGATTTTTTCCTATATATGAAATTCGATCCATAATTAACAAACGTACGATATTTTTCTTTTTACCGAACATAGCAGGTATAATTTCATGTATATATTATGTACGGGATATGTATATAAATGTTTAAATTTTGTATAAGTTAGGTTTCTGAAGAGAAAAAAAAGAGTATAATTTTTGTGTATAAATTGTGTGTACATTGTGATTCTGATAAAGTACCTGTGAATTGGATAAAATCTAATAAAGTATGTATAAATTCTGATAAAACGTATAAAATCTGTATAATAATTATGTTAAAGTTGGTAAGGGGTTGAGAATCGACTATTTAAATCTGACTAATCATATATATATTACATTACCGCCTCATATGTTATGCATAACAGCTTGTTTGGATGGTGGTTTGTCATGGTTTCATAACGTATGGTATGGTATTGTACAGTATTATACTGTCTAATGTTTGGATAAATTGTATGGGTTGTTACTGTTTAATGATAATTTATTGTTTGATTTGATTGTATGGTACTGTATCGTAACTTGAAAATTTACAAAAATATCCTTAATTATTATAAATATTAA
>JBCEWC010001937.1:0-37357 GCA_038996855.1 Solanum aculeatissimum | reverse complement strand
CTTAAGTTCTATCCAGATTCATATATGCCTTATACAACATGCCACAATATGCATATTATGAAAGACGAGAAACACGGCGTCTCACAATTATATTGTTGAGTTGGTTAGGTTTTGGCTTGACTCACCTTGGTAGTTTAGGTTAACGCCGTCACACTCTGATTTCAAGTCGTGACACCATTAAAAAAAGTACTCCAAAAAGGATAATAATTAATATAATAGAATTGATATTTGTAAAAATTATTTTTCTAATTAGTAATAGTTATAGTTGCCTAATTATAGTTATAAATGTGAAATTGAGAATGAATTCTTCCTTGATGCTCTCCTTTATTTGTTCTTCAACTCATCGTCTAGACAAAGAGAATCAATATATCACTAATACGACAAATATTAATAAGAAAATCTCTAAAGTGAATGCAAATTTTGATGAATTTCAACGACATAGTTCACAAGCTACTCTTTAATCATTATCTTGAATTCAAAATGAAGATCAAATTTCATTTGAATTTTAGATTGATGGATTGCAGGTCAAATTTGATTAGGGATTCATTCAAAATGAATAATTAAACTTGAAGTCAATTTATTTCCATTGATTTGTAAGATTTCATTCAAATTAAGAATATTTTTAAAATCAAAAGATTTAAAATTTTGAACTTTGGAGGAACAGGTCGGGGGACCAGGTACGCGACACGGACCTGTCGCGTACCTGTGTATTTTTTTTAAAAAAAAATTCATCAATTTTCTAATCCTATAGAAAATATTGGGATCACAACCATGTGTAAGTCCGCAACGCGGACATGTTGTATAATTTTTGGTTTTGCATTTTCGCTTCGAAAAATTATTTTTTGATCTGGTTGCTTTAAAAATCCATCAAACCCATTTTCCCATATAATATTTCATGTTTATCGCATTTCCGGCCTCGGATTAGCCAAAAGAGTTTGGGAAGATACGTTATGCAAGTGTTTCTTATCCAAGGGGTATTTTGGTAATTTTACTGGGTGTTATATTATCTCCTCCTCCGGATCATTCATCCTCGAATGATGGGTAACTAAGGGCGAACTCATAGCACAAATCAAACAATCGAGACTTTATCAGATCAATGAATCACAATCAACCAATCACCATCATACCTATCAACCAATCTGGACAGTCACAAGTCAAACTTGGAATAGACAAATCAGTTCATATCAAGAGTAGAGAAGTTCCTTTGACATTTTCACTATCAGGCATGAATGGAATATTGAAACTCAATCAATTCAAATTATTTAAACACCTCGACAATCAATCAGTTGAACTCAAGAAAGAAGTCATCAACTCTAATCGAGAATGGGACCATCGTCATATCAAGACTCCATGGACACTCTCAAGATCAACTCCTCATCTCAACTGCGCTCCTTTTCATGACACTTTACTCCATCAATTTAAGCTTATAGCTCCTATTCAAATCTACGCTTAACCACATCCTTTTATTTCGTTCAAGCCTAACTTTAAGTTCTCAAGTACTAGTCCTAAGATGGCCATACTTATACCAATCTAACCCCTCAAAATCTATGTTTCATATCTCCATAGTGACCTTTATTTAGAGAATACAACTCGTTCTCATCAATTTAATACGCTCACATAATGACAAGCACACATTCAAGCATATTACTCTAATCACTTTATCACCTCTTTAAGATCAACATCACTTAAGAATCTTCAAGCCTATTATAGCACATCTACACCAACAATCACATGAACTCTTATCAAGAGAGGTACTAATGTTCTCTAACCTATCTATCACAGACATCAAGATCTCATCCCACTCACACTCCACATCAATAACCTTTAATGGAATTAGTACCACTTCATTATCTGAATCAAGGACATGCACACTCTCCCTCTTCAACCATCACTCATCTACTATCATTAACTTTTTTATTAGGACTGGAAAGCGAGATTATTGTTAGAGCTTAGAACTAAAGATCATTAGCATGATTCAATCAAGAAATCTTATTTGAGAACATCCATAATGGAGTATGATCTCCCTTGTCTTTCAAGACTCGTTCTGGGTTCACAGGACTGTATATAGTGTAAAACTCAAGTCATACTCATTCCATATTGGGTTGGAACTCTTGGATCTATGAGGTAAGATCACAATTGTCAAATAAAGTCATTGCTTTTCATCCTCTAAACTCAACATGAACAAGAATCAATATGTGGTGCATGGGACTAGGCCATGAGCTTGGCATTCATACACCGAATGGGAATAGAGTATCACCTCAACTAAAGAATAAGGAATAAATAAGATAGAAAAAAATTGATGTCTCATCTGGATTAGCCCGTAACTATCGAAAACTCAAGATCTACTTTAGTTCATCGCCTCATCATCTCCCCCTTAGATCAAGGGTCATCTATTTAAGTCTTCGAATCGATTCTCTTTACTAAGCTATAAGTACATATCTCCACACGGCCGGAGAATCACTATCCACCAGAACATCTTAAACTCTTCTGTTATATTATAGTCGCATATCTAGAATACTCACTAAGACTCTCTTCGAAAGTACCACTCTTACCTTCCTCCTATCTCTATGGAAATCTTTCTATACTTGTTTCTCTTATTAGCATCATAACTATTTTACACCATTCTTACAATCTAACCTCCTCTTTTTTCCTACTAACACTCAACTTCGGTTCTCTCATAAATTTAATTTTGTAAAACTTAGACCGCAATGAAAGACTCATCATCTATCCATAATCCCCAATCGACTTAATTACTCGGGATGACAAAGAATGCTTACATTAGCCTACTCTACATTGATAACTTAAATATACTATCCAGATTCTTATAACAGTCATAACTTAGATCTTCACACTACTTTACACTATCATAAATACACATCTTAAGCCTTTTCTTGCCAAATGTTTCATCCTTAATTCACTATTTTCATCTTAGGGAACTTTATCATACTCACCGCATCACATTCCTCGCAAGTTAATATCTTAATCTAAAGCATACACTATGGAAAACCTTTTACAGTAAATTTCCAACTAAGACTATCACTGTCTCAATGTTATCTTCTCTTTCACACTACTTCTCAAAGTTCAAGCTTAGGGTTTAGTGCTAACACGTGCATCACACACTTCTTTCATATTATGCCAACTAATTATAACTACTAGGGAAAAAGTAGGAACATAGGCCTACTAAAATCTCTTAGCGAATACTCAATCAACACATCCCCTTTTCATAACTCAAGTACCACTCACCTATTCGCTATATCTCCTTATTTAACTAAGCTCATAACTTTATGAATTTCACGGGCTCTCACTTCAACATCATCAACCTAATTTAGATTTGTTACATTGAAAGCACTTTGTTCCCCTAGTCATATCTATACTTCACCCTCACTAATGTGAATGTTGTGATACATCAACATAAACCTCTTTCTAGTTTGAGCACATCCTAACACATCTTGATAATAACACTTTATCTACGCCTCATCACGAAAATCATATGGTACTTGCTATTTTTTTGTCAAAACTTATGGAAATTAAATCATCACCATATTACTTACCTAAAGGACACATAACTTTAGTCATAAGTCTCAATCAGTCATCACTCTCACCATATTATATTTCTAGCTCTAAGATGACAGTTCTACTCATAGTATATAAGACCTCAAATCACACTCTTAGGCGATAATATTAGACTTCTAGAGACATAACTTTCTCTCTCATGGGGAACATCGGAAACAAGTCTTGGATAAGAGGGTCTGGGGTGCATCTTGACTAGATCAACTAAGTCAGTCATGGTATCTCTGTGATAGGTTGACATTGAACAATCTCTATAGACCCTCTCTGCTAAAATAGTATCACCAATACGAGTAGATACACTGAAGGATTCAGAAGGACACTCGGGAGTTTTATTAAATCTACTAGCCACATAAAGAGACATAATTGATGGGGTGACACTAGGATCTATCAAAATGTAACAATCAAGAGTAAAGACTTGAATCATACCCATCACAATATTTGGACAGACATCTGGAGGATCTTCCTGATCTTGGTGACTACCCACGGTATACAACTGGTTTAGGGCCCTACTCGTGCCAGAAGTAACATATCTTTGATTTTCTTTAACTAGTGATGCTGGTGTAGAAGCTTAAGCCTTTTTGGCTCACTTTGGACATTTCCTCTGAAAGTAACCCACTTGACCACACTTGTAACACCCAGTGCTCCCTTCACGATATTTTTCCAAATGAAATTTGCCACACTTGCCACATGGTGAATTGCCTTGGGAACCTCAAGCCTTACTAGCTTGTGACTGAGATCCCCGAGCTCTAAGGTTATGAGACCCCTGTTCATTCCCGGATGCAGGTACACTAGTAGATGAGGGTCCTGTTCAAAAGTGACTCCTTCCACATTTCTCTTCGACCTTTTGAACTCAAGTGACTCTATCCACAAGAGCTCAAAGACCCTGGATGTATTTGGAGCATCCTGCCTGCCTGCCCCCTGTCTAGAAACCAGTGTTGTCATAGCCTGGGCCAAAGTTTGGATGGCCTGGCAAAGCTCAGCATTGTTGATATTAGCCTGTGGTGGTTGCACGGCAGGGACGGTTGGCCTATGGGTTCATCCTGATTCTGGGGCTCGTGTTGGTTAGCATTTTTTCTAGTTGGGTGTTCTCTTCCCCTAGCATGTCTAACAACTCTTCTTGAAGGAATAATCTGAATTCAAAATGCGGACGCACGAGTCAGAAGTGATCTTTCATAAAGTTTTAACTCTATAGCACGAATCAGAATAAGAAAGAAGTGTAACAATTCCTACTGTATTATATCCTCCTGCTTATAAAATGTGGTGCACAACACATCCATAAATAAGACTCTACTAGATATGACTTCATAGACTCCCCCGAACACTTGAACTCTGTGCTCTAATACCAAGTTTGTCACGCCTCGAGAGGGTACCCTTGGCATAGGCGACACTCAGAAACCGTTGTTGGCTTCTAAGTAAACCAATTGACCTCATCACATTCATTCAATCATAGTTTAACATATCAGCGGAGCACTAAAGATGAAAAAGGTGGACAATCTCAATATATAAAAGTCATAGGCTAACAATCAAACTCTAATTTTCTGACATAAAAATAGTTTTAAAAGAAGGTCAGTCAAGAAATAAAGATCTCAACATCGACTCTTCACTATCTAGTCTATGAAGCCTCTAACTCTACTATCTAGATGGTATCAATGATAGGTTCATGACTACATCAAATCAAATAAAAAAAATCTAAACTCTAGTAGCTAGATGATAGTAATGTGGAAATCCTCCAAATGCAAGAAGGTCTCACCAATCAGCTGAAATATGAATAGATCCTCAACGATTGTGCATGTTGATGATCCCTAATACCCTCCTCTACACCATAAAATGATGTACTCCAAATGGACGCGAGTACATGAAATATACGAGTATGTAAAATGGCCAAATAAAACAGATATAGGTAGAATACTATCAATTCAGACAACTCAAATTAAGAGATAAACAACTCAATCAAGAATGTCAAATGTCTATCTAAAACAAGAATAAAGAGTAGACAATGATCCATCAATACCAATCCAGTCCAATCTAATCAAATTGACTCAGAGTACTATCAATATAGAATTTTTATGAGAGTTTTTCTTATTTGACAACAATCATTCATGAGTCGGTGATCGTACAACAATCCCATTGATGTTGTCAAAATCATCCATACCTTGCCAGGGTAAGAACAACTAAAATCTATCATGGATCCGGACAATCGAACAAGTCCTTTATTATTTCATGGACTGATCAACTCAAAAGGAAACAATTGACTAAGCGGTTCTATCCTCGCTTACACTTGGTGACGTAGTTAATGAGTTGAGTTAGATTTACTCTCACTCAATTCAGTGCTCGATACTCCTCTCAAGACTCAATGCTCATAAACAATCAAACTCAATCAATCCGATCAATGAGACTCATTCAAACTCATATCAATCCATCAAATCAAATATGTTCTCAATCATATTTTTTCAATAATTTGACCAATCAATCCTATTGACCTTTCAAGAATGAATTAGACAATCACGTAGGAGGACTATCAATTAGACCAATCTTTAGAGTTCGATTATGGAGACTCTTGAAACTATCAAGTTCTATCAACCTATCATTATGCTCACATCACAATCACAATCAAGTTGTCAAGACTGTAGACTCAATCCCTAGGTTCATTCATGTGTTCTTTTATGAAATAGTATGTAGGATTTGTTAAATAACTTATATAAAAGCATTTATTCAGTAAATCAAGTTTGTGATTATCATCAATCATGTAAACTACATATAATGTATAAAATTTACAAGAAAACCTTCAATAAAACATGCATGAAGACTCATTACTTTCATTTATCACTCTATCACAATCAAGGGGCACATGGAAGAATAGTTTCATGCTTTAGGTTAGTCTTACATACCTGGAATAAAGGTAGACAATCAACTTGGCACAAATCCAGTTTGAATTCCTCGAATCCTTTCTCTTCTCTCTAGCCCTAGGTCTTTTGTTTAAAATGTGTAGGAGACTTAGGAATGGGGTTTGAAACCTTTTTTAGGTAAAAACATGACCTACATTGGTCATGTATTAAGTTTAGGAGGGGTGGAGAAAATTCTAGAATGTCCCTCGAAAGATTAAAAATTTTGAACTTCGGAGGAACAGGTTTGGGGACCAGGTCCGCGACACGGAACTGTCGCGTATCTGTGTATTTTTTTTCAAAATTTTTTCGATCGATTTTTTATTCCCATAGAAAAATATTAGGATCACAACCAAGTGTAAGTCCGCGACAAGCCCGCGACGTGTACATGTCGCGTACTTTTCTGGTTTTGCATTTTCGCTTCGAAAAATTATCTTTTGATCTGATTGCTCTAAAAATCCACCGAGATCATTTTTTCACATAATTTTTCAAGTTGATCGTGTTTTCGGCCTTGGATTTTCCAAAAGAGTTTGGGAAGATATGTTATGCAAACGTCTCTTATCCTAAGGGTATTTTGATAATTTTATGGGGTGTTACATTTACAAAGATAATAAATATATATATGGCCCATATATATCTCCACTCTGGATTGAATTTAACTCAATCTACTTATTTGTCATCTTTGAAAAAAATAGAAAATAAAGAATATCATCTCTGCAAAATATATATAATTTTTAACTTGATCTCAGTTGACATTTATATTCAATTTTGGGTGTGCATAAGACGACATTCAAATTAGAGAGAGAAGTGTTAAAACACACCCAAATTTAGACTTTTCCTTCTAAAGAATATACAAATCAGTTTTAAAACGAAATGACTAAAATTGTGGATATTAATTTGTTTAAATGGAAATGAATCCCTTGTCTAAGGAATTTACATATTAATAGCATATCTTCCCTAAAATAAGTTGTAACACCCCACAACTTTATTCTTAGGATTCAAATGTTTTTGTCATAAATACACAAGCTTGAACCTAGTTATGCCTTATATGTATCTATATTTTAAGACTCATTCCTATAAGTGTAAAAAGTATTTGAAGTGAATTAGGTTCATAAGAGACCTCTAGTACTTAGTTGAGTTTAAAACTTTCCTATCGATTGAGTTTCTAGTGTTAGATTATGCAAGGGTCAACTTTAAATGATCATAACTCTTAGCACACAAAGAATTAGGTGGCCCATGACCTACCAAATGAAAGTTCTTTGTATTAGTTTTCCAACTCAACTAATTGCACTTCATTTGAAGTTCAGAGTCAAAAGTTATGACTGTTTTACTGGAGACTGCTAGATGTAAAGTTATTGTACGAAACCTAATACGGGTCGTGGAAAAAAATATGGCCCGTCTGCTAACTCGTGAAAAAAGTCTTGAAAATCTATATTTTTGGTCCCAGACTTTACGGACCAATCTATGGGCCGTAGATTGGGTTCGTGGAATTGATTCAGAGACCCCAAAATTGGCCCAAAAGTTTACGAAAGGGTCCCTACGGGTTGTGGAAGTTTCTACGAGCCGTAGATGGGCCCGTAAATGACTTTTGACAGCTTTTTAAGAAGGATTATTTTGATCTTTTTCCACCCTTTTAAAGTCTAAACTCGACGTTTTAACACCCATATAAGCCCCTAAAAATAACTATTCAACCTATTTACACTCAAAACCTATCTCAAGACTTTGAACAAGGTTCCAAGAAGAGAAAAACTAGGGTTTCAAGAGAATCAAGTGCGCTCTTCAAAATTCTTCAAGAATCTAAGTCTCTCAGGTATGTAAGGCTACTCATAGCATTGGATTGAGTTCGTCCACGCGCCCCACGTCTAAGTTTTAATATTTAATAAATATTCAGTTAGGTAAAAACTTAGTTTTCAAATTTCAATTGAGTTAATTCTTCTCCTATTGAGTTCTATATAATTATGAATTGAAGTTATTATTATTTTATTGTTTGAATTATTGTTCGTGGCTATTTTTTCCCATGAACCTTAGTTGAGTTAATGATCATGACTTCTCCCATGCATTATTTGATATTGAGATTCATGATTTTTATGCATTAAATAAAGTATTTGTTCTAAATCAAGGTTATGCATATTTTTTTGCAAAGATGATGATTTTTATGCATTGATGATCAACTAGTATTATATATATTTTAAAGAGTTAATGTTGTTTTGAGAAGAGAGTTTTGATGAGATATGTATGACTTTTGAAGCATATTTATTTTATGAAAAAACATATGACTTGTAATTGAAAGTATTGATGAATTGAGATGAAATTGAATTGATGAAAAAGTCCAATGAGACTTGAAGAGAAAGTTTGAATTGTTGATAGATATGAGCACATGTTTTAGGAGAAGTATGAGCACTGATTTGGGTAAGAGTTGAAAAACTCAAATTCCGTAAACTACGTAGACAACGTAGGATGGAGGCCTAGCCTCTCTTGTCCCAAAAGAGGACTTAATTTGTGGATCCAATAATTTGAATCGTCCCTTACCCCGGCAAGGTATTGGATGACTGCGGCAACGACAGTGCAAAACAGTTGTATCATCACTCGCTCATATGGTGATAGTTGTCTGATAAAGAAACTTCCTAATGATGGAAATTGAATTTGATTTGACGAAATCACATATGATTGAGTTGATTTGAAACGTTTGTTTATGTTAAATTTTTTTTAAAAAAAAATAATTTGCATATCATAGTGGACTAAGTTGTCCTTTGTTCTTGTTATTGAGTTCTCTCTTGAGTTTGTTCTATTTAGCCATATTATATACCGTACATTTCACGTACTGACGCCACTCGGTGCTGCATCATTTCATGATGTAGATACAAGTCTTAGATATCCTCGGCAGACGCTTCGTTGAAAATCTATTCAGTCACAGACAGTGGTGAGACCTCCTTGCTTTTGGAGGAACCCTTTTATTTTAGTTTATTCCTTTTTTATGTCTTGAGGTAGCCTTAGACATGTCTTGGCACCTCCTTATGAGTTGATAAAGGTTTCATAGACTGAGTCAGATAAAGTAAAACAGAGTCTGTCTTACTCTCAGAGTTAGCATTGCAAAACTATTATTATTTATTTAAATTGAAAGTATTGAGTCATTTTAATAAGAGGACATCCTCAGAATTATTTTATATGATGATTTGAATTATCATTTGAATACTTTCTTTTGTTTCATTAAGTCTTCCCCTAATTGAATAAGTGATTTGAGCCAAGTGGTTCACTTGGGAACCAGAAATGATTTCTGAGTGCCGATCACACCTAGGGTACCCTCTTGGAGCGTGACATGAGCTCTTCAGAAAAAGAACACCATACTAACTTAATTTGAGCAGAATTCAAAATTAGAAATCAAATATGTAATTTAATTCAAATAAATTTTTTTTTTTTATCATCAAGTTAGTTTGTATAAAACTTTTACCTAGTCTACTGATTATACATTTTTTGAATTTATATTTTGAGAAAATGTTATGCTTGATTATATGGTCAAAATATAATTTTTCGTGTTTGTTATTGTGGAGTTCTAATTGAATCTATAATCACTAAACATATATTTGAGTTTCGTATTAGGAATTTTTGTGAAAGTATATTTTTGAAATTATATATTTTTGTGGTGATTTTATATTTGTACATATAATTTGAATTTGTATATAAGTTTAGTTGTTTTTACAGAATACTCTATCAATATACAAAAAGATATATGTATATGTACAAGGTTTTGTTAACTTGCATATAATATCAATATACTTTTTTTTATGATGAGTGTATATTTAATTATCACACACACACACATATATATATACACGTATATTTATATTTTTTTTTAAACTATCTATATACAAATGGTATATATATATGTGTGTGAAAGAATGTGTTAATCTGTATATAATTTTACTATACATGATGTTTGCATATATATATATATATATATATATGCGTTAAGAATTTGTATATACCAGTAGTTAATTTTATATATACATATTGACTATCTTTATTTTACACCATAATTTTACAATCCCTGATCAACAAGATTAGTAGCCACAATTGGAATTTTCAATTGAAATGTTTAGTAGTACTACTAGACCAAGAAGAAGAATAAGAACAAGAACAAGAACAAAGAAGAATGACGAAGAGACTGAGAATAAAAAATTACACAAATTATCGCGGAACGAAATTATCGAAAATAGATGAATGATTACCTCTTTGTTCCATGTACTCTCATGCCTAAATCTTATGTACAAAGAGTAAGATTCATTTTATTCAGTTAAAATCAAAGAATAAAAAATAAATTAAAACATAAAGAACAAATCGAAGATTTCTTATTGCCATGTTCAGTTATATTTGACAATAAAATAGAAGAATAAAGACGAAATCTTATGAAACTGTGAAGAAAATGTAAACATATACAAACCTAAATGTTAAAAGAAAAATTGACAATTATATGGCAATAGATTGTAATAGGGGAAAACACGATCTGAAGGATTTGGGAGAAATGGACGATTTGAGGATAAAAGAGAAGATTCAAAAATAAAAAAATTGATATGATTGAGATAATTAAGGAACAAAATTATTTAATAAAGAGAGAAGATATAAATGAAGATTTATATAGAACACTAAAAAATGGATTTCTGTAAAAATATTTATATTTTTAATTCTTATACAAATTGAATTAGTGAGTCCCATAATTTATGGCAAAATTCAATAAAATATACCTATTGAAACTATACCTTTTTATATAGGGTCATTTACATAAATAATATATTATTTAACCTAATCCATGTAGTTATTCCTTGTTGTGAAAGTAGGGTGTACATGGATCGGGTGGTTCAAAATTTTAAACTACCAAACCAAATCATTTGTGTCAGATTTTTAAATCTACAAAAAAAAATAATCAAACTAATTAAATTTGGATTTTTCAACCTCAATTTTTTTTTGGAATTCGAATGTTTTAGTAAAATATTCATACAAACATATAATTATATAGTCGAATTGATTTGGTCTCAGATTGACTTTTTTAAATACCAATCCAAACTTCTTTATTCAATACCAAATCAAGTCAAATCATTAGTCAAATATTTTTCTCGATTAGACTTGATTTCTAGTTTGGTGGGATTTTTAGTTTGGTTTTGTTCACCCCAACTTTAACCTATCATAAAATTGAACAAGTATACATATACGTTATACATGATAAATCACGTGATAGAACATTCATGCCTACTTGTTCAACTTTATGATAATTTAAGTATCTTTTTATGCAGACTCAAAATTAAAGAACATAAATATTTGATGAGGCCAAATAAAAAACACATTAATGTATTATACATAACCTCTCACATATATATGCAACAACAAAAGAAATCAAAAAAGGATAATATTAGTGAGTAGAGTATGTCAAATCTCAAGTCAACAAATTGGTACTATTCCAATTCCTTTACACCAAGAGAAGCACCTTCTCATTCTTCATTCATTAAAATTTAAGCCTTTGAAGGAAGTTGTAACTCACTACTCAATACCATAAGTACGGGAAATAGTACTACTAACAATAACTTAAGCTAACAAAATAGTATACATGCTTACGATTATTCGAAAATATCGATAAGGCCTAATTCATGATTCCTAACACCTAAGACAATTAAACTAGCTACTTCGCTCTGTAAGAATCTAGATCTCGTAAGGGCTTAATGTTGCATAAAGATGTGTTTCGAAAGGATTTTGGCCTAGGGTGCCCTTCAAGGACTCCTCCATGACCTATTGTGCACTCCATGGACCGTGAAGGGAACCGTCAAGGTGATATTGGTCCTTTTTGGGACTGATCCTAGGCGGTCTGAGGAATTCCCAGTGAAGGGTTCCACTACAGAACCCTTCATGGATCGTGGTGCCCCCGCGGACTGTGGAGCATCTCATGGAGGGCACCATCCACTTGGCCTCCCTGATTTTCTCTAAGGGTGCACACCACGGATACCTTCACGGCCCGTGGTTCGCACCACGGTTCGTAGAGGGTGTCGTGTAGTGCACCTCGACAAATTTTAGACCATGTTTTAGTTGGGTCTTTTTGGTAATTTTTGACCAACACCAAGACCTTTTGAGACTTTTATTCATTTTCTAAAGTCCTAAATAAGCCCCCATACTAATTGTAACACCTCATTCAAGCTTCATACTTAGTCTATTCAATCTAACTCTAAAAAACCACTCGCTACGTCACTTCTTCAAGAATCCAAGTTGCGCTTCTTTGGGAATTTCAAGATCAAGCTTAATTCATCTTAAACTTCTTCATGTAATCAAGGTATGTGTGGATTCATCCTTGGTTTCAATTTAATTGGAGTCCAAAATCTCTTCCATTTGTTTCATGACTTTAAAATATGATTTGAATATGGGTTTCATGTTTAGATTCAAATTGATGAATTATGATATGAGTTGATTTCAATTGATGATTTTGATATGATTTAAGTCTTATTCTATTGATTTACATGGGTTTCATGTGATCTGAATTTGCATGTCTCTTTTAACTATGAATTTATGCATGGGTAATTTCAAGTATGATACAAATATTGTTTCTTCATGGATTATGCATGTTTCTATTTATTTATCATATTATAAGTATGAATCTCATAAACCCATACTTTACTCTCACTTCTCATATCATGAGCATGCATGAACAAGGCTTTTTATGAGATTTATGATATGAGTTTGATTATTAATTATGATTATGAACATGGTTTCAAGGAAATTACGATTATGACATAATTGTGATCACATTAATGACTATGTTTTGGCTTTAAGCACTTATGGGTATGTATACACGAAAATTTACAAGTTATGAATGAGTTATTCCTAAGCATGTAAGTACGCTTTAAAGTATGATTTAGCTTTTTAGTCCAATAATGCATGATGATGACTTTGAAATGGTTTGATCCTATGATAAGCATGTTCACGTATATGCATGTATGTAGGTAGGTATCCTGTGGGATGATGACTTAGCACTGGATGAGATTGAAGATGGAGGCTCGACCTAAAGGGTCCTTATGTAAAGCCTACATTTCTCATAACTACGTGTTACCTTAGGATCATGTTTTCTTAATATGATTGTTATGTACATGAGACCCACTCTCTGAAATGGGTAGGGTCCGTAAGGTGAGGTATAGTCTACCTTTTTCAAGTAGGCTACTCTTTTTTATGTAATAGCTCACATGGTCTTATATTTCATGTAAGGACCTAAACTTTTCAAGGACTTAATGTTGGAAAAAAATAGATTTCGGAAAGTTTTGGGGTAGGGCACCCTTTTATGGGACCCTTCACAACTTGTGTGGGGGTCCACGACTTGTGAAAGAGCCCGTGGAAGGACCCTTGGATGCTGCCTTGTGGGACTGTCAAGGTGTGCCTTCACGACACACTCCATGACTCGTGGACCTCACCACGGATCGTGGAGTAGTCCATGGAGGGACTTTTAGTCCCTTGGGGGAATTGCCTTGACCAAAAGGAAAGGCTGCCAAGCGCGATGCCCACCACGACTCGTGGAAGGCCCTTGGCAAATTTTTCTAAGTATAAAATTACCGTCTCGATGACAAGTTATCATGGTCTATGAAAGGGTTCACGGATACCTCCACAGTCCGTGAAAGGGTTCACGGTCCGTGGACCCTTCCGTGCAGATGTCCAAATTTAGTTTTTTTTGTTTAATCTCATTAAGGGATTTATAGTAATTTAGTTTATTCCCAGGGTCTTTTATGACTTTTATGCCTATCCTAAGACTCGTAAATCATCCTCATTCAATTCAATTCATTCTCAATTTAAACACTCAGACTCTAGAACTTCAAGTCTTAAGAACTCCGTTCAAGCTAAGCTTTGAGGATTCGAGCCAAGAGACTCAAGAGTGCTTTAACCCAAGTCTAGTTCATCTTAATTCTTCTAATTTATTTCAATTATGTGTGAATTTATTCATGAATTCCTTTCAATTATGAATCCTCAAAATCTATTTCATGAAATTTGTGATTTCTAAGTATGAATTGCAAATGGGTCTTTTAGATTCAATTTGATGAAATTGAGCTATAGATTGATTCCAATTGATGATTTTAACATGATTTGAATTTTATTATGATGGTTTATATGAATTTTATGATAATTGAATATGCATGCCCCTTTAATTTATGAATTTATGCATAGGTAATTTCAAGTATGTTTCAATTGTTGATTTCTTTATGGATTTAGTATGATTTCATTTTATTATGATGTTTTAATTATGAATTCTGAGTACCCGTGATATTTATTCATTCCTCATGACATATGTATGCATGAATAAGTATTTTCATGAGATTTATGGTGTGAATCAAGATCCAATTATGATTATGCCTATGTTTTCAAGACAAGTATGATTATGACAAGAATGTGATCACATAAATGTCTATGATATGGCTCAAGAGCCCCATGGGTGTTTTACACCACCATGTACAATTAAGAATGACCTATTACTATGCATGAAAGTATGAAATGAAGTATGACTTGGCCTTCGAGCCTAAGCATGTATGGTTATGATATGATTTGACTTTTTTTAGCCCAAGTACGCATGGTTATGTATGTTTTGGCATTTAAGCCCAATTATGCATGGTTATGATTTGAAAAGACTTATGTTCCTATTTTAAGCATGTATATGTATATGTATTCTCGTGGGATGATGTCTTAGCAACAAATGAGATTGGAGGTGAGGGATTATCCCCAAGGATCCTTATACAAAACCTATTTTCTCATAACTACGTGACAGTGTAGGTTCATGTTAATGCCCCTTTAAGGGATGATGAGTATGATGCATGTTCACCATACCGAAAAGGCAGGTTATAAGGTATGGGTATACACTACCTTTGAAAAGTAGTCTACTCTTTCTCTAGTGCACAAACAACATCAGAATTCTATGTTATAGCTCGCATGGTCTCATATGTCGATTAAGGTTGCATCCCTGCTATGTTTAAGCATTATGATATTCATGCATCATGAATTTAAGCCATATTGTTATGACATTCTTTCCTATATATTTATTTCTATATATATGTACCCTTGTCATCTAACATTGAAATGTTAATTATCATGTTCATATGCATTGCATGCCTGCATACTTGGTACATTCGAATGTACAAATTCATACTTTTTGCCCACATGATCTAATCATGTAGGGACCAAAGACTATCCTCATCCACCTCTTCATGACTAGATTAGACTTGTGCAAAATTGACTAGTGGTGAGTCCTTTATTTCAAGGACAAGACCCACATTCTATTTACCTACTTTATGTTATGGCTATCTTTATGTCTTTACTTTGAGAGTGAGCTTGGGACATGTCGTGGCTCCCATTCTATCTATGACTTAGAGGCATTGTTGGATGTCATGTAAACTCTATGTACGAGCTTGTTGTGTTTGTTCTTATGGATGTTATGTTTATGTCTTATGTTATGTTGATGTATGATGTGATGATGAAGCTTCTAAGTCCCTACTTCCAGAGCGTGAGTCATACGAATCCCTCCCTTAGACATGTTTGATGTTGAATAAGTGAGGGAAAATTCTATTATCCCATCCCTATAGCTTGAGTGCCGAATTCTTGCCCCTTAGTTTTATTTGTTGATAATGTGTGACACTGAGTCCCATACCCTGTTATCCCATAGCTTGAGTGCAAAGTCCCTTATCCATTAGTATCACTTTATAATGTTGTAATACACTTTCAAACATATGAAGTGTGTATGGACACTATGGAGCTTGTTTGAGGACTTTAGGGTTCCCATTCACCATATCACTCCTAGGCCCTAGGCTCGGGTTGTGACATGTCGATTAAGGTTACATCCCCACTTATGTTTATGTATTATGACATTTATGCATCATGATTTAAGGCATCTTGATATGATATTCTTTTCCATATAATTCTCTTCTATATATATATATATATATGTCCTTGTCATCTAACATTTAAATGCAGGTTTTATAATTTCCATTTGCATTGCATGCCCACATACTTAGTACATTCAAACATACTAACACATACTTTTTGCCTACATGATCTAATTATGTAGGGACCAAAGTCTTTCTCCATTCACCTCTTCGTGGCTAGTTGATTTGTGGAAGCTTGCTTGTGGGGAGTCCTCTATTTCGAGGGCAACACCCATATTGTATCTACCTATGCCTAGACTTGACTACTTATGTTATTTACTTTTGAGGGTGAGTCGAAGACATGTCTTTGCCCCCATCCTTCTATGATTAGAGGCATTGTTGAATAATATGACATGCTATGTATGAGTCTTGTTATGTTTTGTATTCATGGAAGCTATCTCTTAGCCCTTACCCTATGTTGTTGTTGCTTGTGCTATGTTGGTAAGATGGTGAAGTTCCTAACTTCCTAATTCCCATAGAGTGTGTCCTATGACTCTGCCCCTTAGATTTACTTGTTGTGATTATGTGATGACAATTCCATGTCCCCTTATCACATAGATTGCTTCCTAAACCCCTAATCCCTTAGTACTATTTAATGAAGTTTGATTTGCTCTGCTTAACTGATGATGTGTGTATGGATGCTATAAGGCTTGTTTGGGTTACCCGTGGATTCTCATTTTCCATGTTGCTCTTAGGACCTAGGCTTGGGTCGTGACACACTCAAATTCCAACCAATTCAACATGATTTCACGCTAACCAACTCAATCTAAAGAAAGGAAAGTCCTTGGCCTACTTGTGGCGCGATCACACGTTCTCCAACTCACTTAGTCGAGGATTTTCCCTTCCAAACAACCTCTAAATGCTACCACACTATCAAAAATAGATTTACAACGTCATTATGGCCGTTTTGACACTAAATACACAAGAAATAAAGATGGATCAAATTTATGGCTGTTTTGACACTAAATACACAAGAAACAGAGATGGATCAAATTTGAAGCCTAAAACGACGAGTGTGGGACCCACGTTTGAAATTTCAGAATTGACTCCAAAAATTGATCCAAAATAATATTCCCAGTACAATTAACAATTTAGAAATTCAACTCGGGCCAAAAACACCGAGAAACAATTATACAATAAAAATTCTAAAAATTTTGGCTAAATTCTAGAAAAAGATAGCAGCTATAGGAACAAAATTATCAGAAATGAAGTTTCGAAAGCCAAAACCAACCATCCCACAACCCTTGCAGAAATTCACCCAAAATAGATCCAAAGATCACTGAAAATGAGTTTTGATAGCTTAAGTTATCACACCTCAAAGTTTAACAAAAAATTCATTTCAAAAATTCATCATACAACAGCTAAAAATACAATTATACCTTAAACAAAGCTTAAAATCAGGTTTCCAACCTTGCCTACACGTTCCTCATGAAATTTTACAGGATTTAGCCTCAAAATCACTAAATTCGCCCCTGAAATGCCCCATCAACTCCCAAAATTCTCACAATTTTAGCTCAAGAAAATAGCTCAAATCGGTAGCAAAAACATAATTTTTACCTCAAGCGAAGTGCCTATGATTGATTCCAACACCACCACGACGTTTTTCTCAAAATTTTCCTGAACCTAGACTTTTGAATCACTGAATTTGGGCTCAAAACGAGTGAGAAATCCTTCTTGAAAATTCATGTAAGATGTTGTCTTCATCTCAAGGAACTAAAATATATAGGCCACGCAAATGACCTCCATGATCGTGGAGCACAGAGGAAATGACCTCTGATATCGCGGAGGATCGTGAAGGTTTGCTCAACTAGACCTCCGCAATTGCAAACAAGGCCCCACATTTGCGAAGGTCACAGGGACTTGACCTCTGTGATTACGACTCCTGGCCTGCGTTCGCGAAGGTGTGAGTAACTTGCACCAGAAAATCAATTAAAAAACTGAGTTTCCTAACTTCGAAATTTCTGACAAGGTATTCGAAATTCATTCGGGCCTCCGTACACGCAAACGAACTATGCTATCCTACCAAATTTGACATTCCGGATTCGATGGTGCAGTCAAAATTTTCATACGAGGTTGTTATGACTGATTGTGGGTCCCACTCCCATGATCATTTTTAGCGAATTTCCATCGAGAGATTTGGAATGAGTCCAGAAGCCTTGGGAACCAAATGATGGATCGTCCTAGACCAAACTCGATATTTTGGAACAAGCCGCACTGTTAGAATTTTCATTCGGACACATTTTCCATTGGCTAGTTTTGAAGGCTAAAATGCAAAACTGAGTACAAACTCACACTGAAGGCCTCAATTGTCGAGCCAACCATGCTTTTAACCTAATTTGGCCATTTCGGAGTTGTTGGGACTGTCAAAATTCTGTTCCGAGGTCATTTACCTACGTTTTGCATAAATATTATTTTTTTAAGGTATAAGGCCTTCCAAAATACGAAAACCTGCACAACTCCCTAACGAATGACCAGACGACCGTACTACCAATGCCAGTAGGTCATAAATGACTTGGGGTCGTTATAGGAACAATCTAAAAGGTAGAAATAATGCAGTAAAAGAAAAATGATCCAAAGGATCATTACAAAAAAGAATCAATTTCTTCTAAAAATTGTTGAAGTTTCACAATATTTTTATATTTCTATAGGCTTTTGCAACAACGATCTTGGGTCTTGCATTTGTGATGCATTACTTGTCTAGTCTTACGCGGTCGCATAAGAGACTTGACTGTCGATTTAAACCTCCATAATCACGATGAACTATTTTTTACGTATTGTGTGGTCACGATTAACGCTACACAATTAAAAAAAAAAGGCATCATTATCAAAAAATTTGAAATTTCAATTATCCTCAAATGGTGTCAAAATAGTCTAGAGCTCCTTAAATTCCAACTTGAGCATGTCAACAAGTTCAAAAATATAACATGTAACTATAGGAAGTCTCAAATTATGCAACAATACATAAATACTTATTAATCAAAATGCACACAAATTAATCCGGATACTACAATTCTGGAAAAAGTGTTGCTCAGATAGCCAAAATTGGTCCCCAAACTTTACTCCTTATCCAACAAGGCCTCTCCCATCTCCAGGAGATCAGTTACGATATTCAAAGGAGTGGGGCATTACCCTTTGAGCAAAGGGTTTTGCTCTAGATATGCAAAACCTTCCAATTATAGCAGATTCTTCAATTTGAATTTTTTTTTTTAAAAAAGTTCATTCGTTTTACTATCCTTTGAATTTCTCTCTATCTTTTTTTGTTTGGTGGGTGTTAAATTTTGAAGATGGGAAATTTATTTGTCAAGAAACCCAAGATCACAGAAGTGGATAAAGCAATTCTGTCTTTGAAGACCCAAAGGCGTAAGCTTGCCCAGTATCAGCAACAGGTATACCCTTTCATTTTGCGTTTCTTGTATCTAACAATTGTTTATGGATTCATTGAGAAAGGTTTTACCTTTCTTGTTTTTTCTATTTTGTTGTTGTTCTTGTGTTTATATATAAAGCTTTGTTGTGCTTTTTATTTAGAGTTATGAAGTTCTTGATAATTAAAACTCTGCAATGCTGTTGAAATAAGTAGATGATCTTCACATAGATCCTTGAAATGGCACAATGATAGAGTACTGTTTCTATTGCACCTGTAACAGTATTATTCATTGTTTTGGGCCTCCACAACTGCAAAGGCTCACCAGTGTATTATTTCAACGATCAGGGACTGTGTTAAAGCTTTTACTTTGAACGGGCCTTAAGTTTACTTGGAACAACGTCGCTACCCATAAGGAGGATGAAAAATACTTACTTTTAACAACAACCATCTTATATGTTCTAACAACAGATTGATATCTCTCCCTAAACTTGGTGGTAATGCAGTGGGTCAGGATGTACGTATCCACAAAAAAGTACAGAAATGTTAATTTTATTTGAGGTAGGAGAGCATTTTGAAGCTCCGGAAAATAGAGATCAGGTGGTTATCCATGAGAGCTTAATGATGTCCATCTTTATCTAGAATCTTTTTCTTTAATAAGTGCATTTTCTAGAATCTTACACTAAGATAAAACAATATGTACTGAAAATTTTGGTTTCTGACCAGTTACAAGTTCTGTTATTGCTTTCAGTTGGAGGCTGTTATTGAAGCTGAAAAACAAGCTGCAAAGGACTTGCTACGTGAAAAGAAGAAAGTGAGAGCCCTTTTAGCATTAAAAAAGAAAAAAGTGCAAGAAGAATTATTAAAGCAAGTTGATGTCTGGCTCATAAATGTTGAACAGCAAGTAAGCAATTCCGGTTAAATACAGTTCCGTGCTCTGTCACAATATTGTAATTTTTTAAAAGCATTTTCATGTTCTCTCTGATTCAGCTTACAAATTTGTTTAGTTGGCAGATATAGAACTTACAAGCAAGCAAAAGGCTGTGTTTGAGAGTTTGAAATCTGGAAATAATGCAATTAAAGCAATACAAAGTGAGATCAATCTAGAGGATGTTCAAAAGTTAATGGATGATACAGCAGAGGCAAAAGCTTATCAAGACGTAAGCTCTTTCACAATTATGGTTCTTTTTAGTCTTGTGGGATTCGGGAACTTCATTCATACCCCTAGGTCATAACGTGTGCTCATGCTCATGGTAAAAGATAAGGTGAGAAATAAGTAACTTCTGTTTGAAATATTCAGGGTCTACTTTGGGAAAATACTACACTCTAGGGAAGTTCGGTACACTTAATTGTGGAAGTTGAAATGTCAAGGAAATTGTCTATCTGCATGTCATGATATCCTGTTTCTTTTCAAACTTCAGAAATGTCTTATTTGATTGAAATGACATAACTGTAGTAGGAGAAAATGAGCTTACTTGTCATATTACCTTTTAAAAGAAGTTACTTGCAGTATATAGTAGCAAATTGAGTGATCTGCTATTGCTCTGTGGTTGTTTTTTTGGGTCATAACAGAATTACTTTTTGTCAATGTAAAATTAGGGAAGAGACTTGGGAAGATAAATTAGATAATTTTCTCCTTCCTTGCAATATATGTGAAGCAAACATCCATTTCGGATGTAAATCCCACTCCTATGTCTTAGTTTGCCCCATTTCCATCAAATTTTCTTTTTCCAAAGAGTGTTGTTATAATCATTATGCTCATACTCTATGCACCTGTTCTTAAAAGGTCTAAGTACTTTGAACTGTTTGTTGACATGGACATCTATGGTAAAATATCTGGAATTATTTCAATACTGGACCTTGGACATATAAGATTGTCAGAATCATATTTCTTTAGAAAGAAGATCTTGTCTTATTTTAGCGTACTCCAGTATCCTTACAATACTTTTGTTATTGGGTTAACCATAAACTTCACTTGTATCTAGCGGTTCACATGGCATCATTGAGAATCTATAATGCACTAATGTCCTTGTTGTCTACATGGGGAACTTGATTAAGGAGTAGACCTTTTCATTTACGGATATTCTGGAGTCTAAAACCGACAACTTGTTTCTTTACTGGTAAGGTCCCAAAGAGTTGTTTTCCATCAGTCATTTGCACTTACTACCTAACCTTGTGCATATTTTTGCACGGTCTTATTGTTTGTGGTAAGGTCGCAAGTTGTTGTTCTCAATCAGAGTCATTCAAACTTACTGCCTAACAATGAGGATGACCTTTTTCTTTTCTTTTTTTCCTTTTCTTTCCTTTGCTACATTGATAATTTTGATAGATGAAGGCTCATGATTCATGCACTTTGTCTCACTAGGTGCAATGGATTAAGTTCATATTTCCTAATATACTTTTTACTGATAAAAAAGAAAATGAAAAATCCTATGATGCTTTTATTGTTGATGGGTTGATTATATGAAAGGGGACAATTGCGCTCCTACACTTCAGTTTTTATTTACTTTTTCCACCTCTGTATTGTTTGGTTTTTCTTCTCTCTTTTCTAAATTACAATACTCAGTATGAGAAACAGAAAAATTCTATTCCGTATGTTCCTGGTGCTGCTTACTTCCTTGTAGTCAATAACCAGAGCTATCTTCTAAGATGTCAGCTTACTGCAAAGAACTCCTCCTCCTAAATTCTTTTGGCTGATTTACTGATATTCCCGTTTTGCAGGAAATCAATGCAATTCTTGGAGAGAAGCTATCTGCAGAAGATGAAGATGAGGTTTTAGCAGAATTTGAGAATCTGGAGTCTCAGGTCTGTCTGCTTTTAGTTCAAGCAGTTTCTGTTAAAAAGCTCTTGTTTATTTTTTTCCCCAACCACTTCTTTAATAATATTAAAATATTTATTTCCCAACTCCTGTATATAGTTGTATATCACAAGTAGAGAACCTACAAAAGGATATGCCAAAAAAGGATTCGATCTTCAATAACAATTGGAACTTCATGGTTGCACCGAAAGGACATTAAAATTAGAGGATATTCCACAAATCTTCAAACATGCAAAATCATTCTCTATCCAAATGTAACTCTCTCTTTTCATATAACCTACATGAGCGCTAGCAGGCGTCCTGTAAAAGCAAAATGAATAGTGTCTCCTGTCCTTTGTGTTGCAAACCATCTCAAAACCTCTCACCATGAGTGCAAGCTAGCTAGCTAGCTACAGGGGCTAAGTTAGATTCAAGCAAAGGGGTTCAGTTGAATCCTCTTAGATTCAAGCAAAGGGGTTCAGTTGAATCTTCTTCGCCAATAAATGATACTATGCAAATAGGGCAAAAACAATTTTTATGTGATATATAAAGTGTGAATCCCTTTGACATAAGAGAAGATTATAGTATGGCGTCAAAAGGGATTCACAAATTTCTTTAGGTCATAGGTTCTAATTCTAGGTATGGCTCTAGTAATTTTTTTGAATCCCCTTGTATGTGTTCTTGACTCCATCACTGGCTAACTGGTAATGCAGAAGGAGGTGATCCACGTCCTTGCTCTGTTAGTTTCTCGTGTTCTTGGCTTCTTGCACGTTAAACACCAACTAACGTAGGTAATCCTTCTCTTCCTCAAGTTTTCCACTGTCAGGATCGCTCTGCTTGCCACCAGCCAAACTAGAAGGCACACCTTTCTTGCATCCTGAATATTCATTATGGATAGAGCTGGATCTTCCCTAATTAAAATCTTACTGTGATAGGACTTTACCAACAATCCACTACTCTCCAACCAGCACCTCCATAAATCTCAGTTCTCGCGGATGTATAATTTTCTACAACATTTCAATCAGGTTTTAGATTCCTGTTTCTCCTATTCTTGAAGGTTCCTATGAATGTGTAGGTCCCAAAGAGCACCTCCCTCTAATAGTGCCTTTTTACCTGCTGCATTGTCATATCCTTTTGGCTAGAGGCTTGGTGATGTTTGGGCGAGTCTGGAACTGCTATCTCCACGCTCTTTGTGCTTCTAAAATTGATTGCTCCCATTCCTGCCCAAAATGTGATGTTGCCGATAAACTCTTCTATCCATTCATAATGTTCCTTCGAAGGCCTCACTCAAAAGAGGCAACAAATGTTTTTGGACTCCCAAGCCCCTTCTATGATTCCATATTTCTCCGTTTTCACCTCATTCCGGAGACAAAAAGTAACTAAAAAGACCTTCGCCTTTATCTATCTGCAAAGATGCCTTTACTTCCTTGTGTGTGCTTCTCTGTCCCTAATCTTCAGTCTCCACATCCACTTTCCAAACAAGGCCTTGTTATAAACACAGGAATCTCACCCGATCCTCTCCTATCTCTTAAGGGTCATAATTGCCTCCCAATTTACTAAATGATACTGCTTCAAATTCTTTACGAGGTCCCTTTTGTAATCTTCCAAGTTAGTATGTCATATTAGTTAGTGCCTTTTGCTTGTAGTAGAGACATGAAATACGTGGAATTTCTTGGAAAGATGCGCTTGATGAGAACTTCTTTTCCTATTTTTAGAAATATTTCCTTTGTCTTCCTATGAACCTTTTCTCTGCCTTTTCTACCACCTAGATGATATTGCTTGGTCCTTGTTGGACAAACCCAAAACGCAAATCAAGATAAGTGGAGGGTAGATCTTTGACACTGCAATTAGCCCATGGGTAAAGTTCTCAATATTGTGCACTTCTCCCGTTGGGATAATCTTGCGTTTCCTAAGGCTTATCTTGAGACTTGAAACTACCTAAAACCAAGAAAGCACTTGCCTTAAGTAGTTGATTCCTGTTTGCTTTGCAAAAACCTAAGGCATTGCAGGTGCCTGCAACCTGTCTCAAGTATTTCAGTTGATTTCCTGTTTTCTTCACAAAAACCTAAGTAGAGGTAAGTAACCCTCACAGAGCATTGTCCCCCGATTGTTATAGAGATACCCTTCGAGTAGAAGACCACTGCTACTTTGTCTATCATCTTCTATAGCCAATGTGAACAACATGAGAGCTAACTGGTCCTCTTGTCTCAAACCTCTGGAATTGCCAAAATATCATGTACAATGCAGTTCACTAGGGCTGTGTATTTAACTGTAATATGAAGAATCTGATCCACTTCCTCCCCCCGTCCCCAAAACTTATCTTCCACATTGTGAAGTCCAGGAACTCCTGGTCAATGTAATCATCAGCCTTATGTGGATCAAGCTTACACGAAGTCCCAAACTCTCCCTTGCTTTATCTTGAGTAGACCTTTTCATTAGCCACCAAAGTCTCATCTAAGATTTGTCATCCTTTCAGATTGCTTCCTGTGAAGTAGATATTGTCTCGACCAACACCTTCTTTAGACTATTGGAAAATACCTTAGAGATTGTCTTATAGATGCTTCTCACTAGACTAATAGATCTATAATCCTTAATGCCTGTATCTCCCTCGCTTTTTATATAATGATTATGAATGATGCATTAAGGCTTTTCCAAATTCTTTGATCTCCTGAAACATAATAATGGTCTCTTTCACCTCTCCCTCGAATGTGCTCCATCACTGTTGAAACAAGGTAGAGGCAAAGCAATATAGTCCTTGGGGCCTTGTCATTTGCAAAGCAATATAGTCCTTGGGGCCTTGTCATTTGCAAGATTTTGAACCGCGTTCCATACCTCTTGTTTCCCTTATTGTCCTTTCCTTATCCTTCTTATTTGGCTGAACTATAGACTTCCCAACATAAGCCTTAAGCTACTTTCTCTTGAAATAATTACTTGTGGTACCCCACCATTACATCTTTTTTGCCTCCTCTTCATTAAAAGTTCACTCTGTTCAGTTCCGTTGAGTTTATGAAATTTCTCGTTGTTTGTAAGCTATCCTATGGAAAGAAATTTGTATTAAGAGTTTCCTTTTCTCCAGCCACATTACCCTCAAAATTTGACTCCAATTAGTTTCTCTGCATCCCCCACCCCCAACCCCAAATTATTCGTCATTTCCCCCTACACCTCTACTCTCCTGAAACATCCATGCTCCTTACCCTTGTGTCCCCCTTTTAGCTCCTCCATGTCAGTTTTTCTATTACCTTGTAGCTATTTCACCATCCTTATTATGTTTATGATATTTACCGGTTTTAACCACATTCTTTCTAATTTGGAAGGGACTCTCATGCTTGTATCTCTGCTTCTGTCTAGAATGATAATAAGCAATTTGAGTTCAGCTAGTCAATAGAATTTTGTTGCACATTTAGTTTGATCATGGACCTAGAAGAATCTGTGAAGTCTTGATCTTGGTGCTGAGTGTTCAGTCTTGATCTGTTTGAATTCTTTCCCCTGTTGACGGGAGGATCAACAAGAAGATAAATATGCTTGAAATCCTCTATTGCCCTAGTCGCCGCACTCCATCTCATCCTTTCCGGGGTAAACCTTGTTTTGAAATTCCCTCATAACACCCAAGGGATATCACAAGTAGTAATTCTTCATAACAAGTTTCATATGATAACATGCACTATGGTTTCCTTTTTCTTATTTCAAGATTCAAAAGTTGATAGCAAAGCCTTTGTTCTGCACTTTTGGTGTTATCATTATAGGTTGTGGATTGTTCTTCCCCCAAAAAGGCCCAGTAAGGAAAAGTTCTGAGTGAGAAAACCTAAAGCGAAACATACAAGTAGAAACTCTAGGTTAGTACGGTGTAGAATTGTTATTGGCTTCTGTATACTGAAGTTACTAGGAAATAAGATTAAATTCTGAATGAGAGAGCCTTGGTGTAACCGGTAAAGTTGTTGCCATGTGACAGGGTCATGAGTTCGATCTCGAACTTGAGCTGTGGAAACAGCTCTTGCAGAAATGCAGGGTAAGGTCACATACAATAGACACTTGTAGTCCGGTACTTCCTGGAACCCATGCATAGCGGGAGCTTAGTGCACCAGGCTGCCCCTTTAAGTTGTAAAATTCCTTTTTTTCCCAATTTTTCTTCCAATACCTCTCAGTTGATCATTTTCTGTATCCACTTTCCCATTTTCCAGCTGGAACGTCATTCCATCTCTACCTGGATTATTGACATGTCCCTGATGACTAAATTCTTTTGTAGTTAACTGTGCAAGATCTGCCAGAAGTTCCTTCTGTAGTACCACCTGCTGAAAATGTGGATGAGGAATTGGATCTTCCAGATGTACCTACAAAAACTCCAGTCATTGCGAATGCTGTTAATGATGATGCTCAAGATACTTCAGCTGGGATTACTGAGCGAAAGAAAGGTTTTTCTATTTCTCTTGTTTATATATATATCTCTTCTAATACATGCATGGCTTATGATGCCTTCTGATAACTCTGTTGTCTGTCCAATTTTTCACAGTTATGGAGGAACCATTGCCTGCATGATCTCATTGCATTCTGGTTCATCGTGTCAAGTTCAGTGACACTATTGAACTCCTTTTGAAATTGAAGGATTTCAACTTCTTGCAACATGTACAGTTCTTTGGTATTTTTCTCTTGTGACGACTGTACACGTCGTCTGATTCCTAACATCACATTTGGGGTATATTTGTACAGTGTTTTCTGTCATATAGACTAGACACATTCCGAGTCATTGATAGGTATGTTTCTTGTCATAGCTGCACATTTTTTGGATAAAAGAAAGATCTCTCTTTTTAACCCCTGCTCAATAACAATAAACTATGGAAAAATGTTAAGTTTGGTGCTAGTCGGCTTGGCAAAGTTGTAGCCCAGAAAAAGAAGCAAAGTGATTCCTTACATATCCTATCAGGACCCAGTGGAATGCTCGAATATAAATTCCCTATGCTCATGTAAACAGATGGAGCTAGTAGACACGTTGATCTGAAAGGGTCCAGCGATAGGGCTGACCGGATATTGTTTTTCCACAAACAAAACAGAAACAAAGTTTTGGAAGAGGGTGAAACACCAAAGAGCGATAAATTTGGATGTGTTAGGTGTTTTGTGCATCAATTTCCTCAGGCCGTATGTAAATGGTTGGCATTGGCACTTCAACTAGGGGTATTCATGTGTTATGTAAACATAAAAATTAAAATAAAGACTTGAGATTAAAGGGTCGTTTGGTTAAGAAATAGATTATACAAGAATTATGCTCCCTTCATTTCCATTTGTTTATTTAAATTTCACTCAAGGTTATTAGACCAGCCATTAGGTCCAAAGTGGTATATACCACTGCTATGGTATCTATAAATTCACTACTTCAGTGTTCAAAAAATAATTTTTTTTTATTATCGTGGTGTTGAATGAAAGATGTGCAATTCATCAAAGTATCCTTTGAATCTTGTGATTTTAAATATGTTACGTAGGATGTAAAGAATGAAAATGATTTTCTAATCCGTTATTTTAAAAAAAAAATAGTTCTTTGTTCTTAGTACAATAATCTTCAGTGTTACACAGAAGATTTGAAAGTTATTCTCTTCTATTCAAAGTGTAAAAGAACAATATCTTATTTCCTTGTAAGAATTAATAAATAGAGCGGTTTTTTTTAAAACAACTAAGAAATTAAAAAAGACAAATGAATTAAAAGAGAAGTAATAACAACATACCTAATGTAATATCACTAGTGGAGTTGGGCGGATAGTGTGTACATAGACCTTACTCTACAAAGTAGAGAAGTTGTTTAACTTAATTAAAAAAAATACACACACAATGGAAATAAATAAATCAAGACAAAAATGCTAAAAAAAGTATGAACAAAATACATTAAGAACAGAACAATCATTAACACAACAATACAACAACCAAAGTGCAAAAAATAATAAATAGGAGTAACAAAAATGTTGATATTGTTATGAAAGTATAAAATAAGAACAAGAAGAAAGAATAATGTAGGGAGAAGAAGAAAGTAGAGAGGAGAGAGAAAACTTATTATTTCCCTTGAAGAATAATCAGGTCTATTTTATAATGAAAGAAACCCTTATATTTATAGGAAAAAAACTGACTTGGTCTCCAAGTAAGAAACTAACTTGGTATTCAAGTAGTATTCTATTAAAAGAATCTACATAATAGACATTCACTGCAAATTAAATATGTTTTCCCTTGAATGTCTATTTGCTAGATTATGTGCCTTGTTAAAACCTTACTAGATAAAATCCAGTCCCAACATTAGTTGACCCAATCAACTTATCATGAGAACATGCAGTCTTGAAGAATCTTTTATTTCTTCAATATATGTCTAATGAGTAAACTCCAAATTTATCATGACACATGCATTTTGCTTTAGTAAATTTCTGATTTACTATTATATGAGTTGATTTCAAATTTATTACTCAGGGAGTAATTTTCATATTTATTTCTTCTCGATTATTCTATCTCTCTTCTGGAGATAAGTCGTGATCCCCTCACAATAAAGTGCACATTCATATTGAGAAGTTTTATTGAATACGATCCACTTCAAAGAATGGAACTGTATTTGCAGAACTTATCAAAAAGTTTTCATTCTTCAAGAATAGAACACAATCATCTTAGCATATCAATTTATGATAGTTTAGTAGCTCATTCCATGTTTACGTGCATTATTCAATCACTTATCTTTTTTAAGACATTATGCATTGCTACCATATTCACTTTAGAGAATAGAGCATTTTAATTGAACCTATTTTACGACTTTTCACCAAAAGCACATTATTTTGCTTTAGTCATCATTATGTGGTGCATTGAGACTTGAACCCAACGTCTTACCCATATAAAAACATCTTAGATCATGAATCAATGGGGGTTGATCTCAAATCTTATTATCATGGTGCATCGGGACTTTAACCTGATGTTCTTACCCTTTTTGGTGTAATATAACTTGAATCTATTGATTTTTTCATAGCTGTAGAACTCCAATCAAGTGATTTATTTTTCTTTCAGGTTGTGTGAAGTAATCTGTTACATCAAATTGTATGATGTTAACATAATTTTCAAAGATAAAATTTACATCAAATTTTTTCTCTTTCTTCTTTAGTGATGCTTGCCCAACCAAGTATTTGGGAGTACGACAGTCACGTGAATGGTGACCTTTTACACCACATCGATAACACTTTTTTTTGTGGTGATTTTTCTTTGGTGAGTGATTAACACTAGAAAAAGAATTTTGTTCTTGGTCATTATCAAGACCACGATCAGATCCACAATGTCATTTTGTTCTATTTTGTCCATGATGTCATGTTGATGTAAGCACAACATTAGCATGTTGTCAGCATGAAATAATCCTCTCTGATACCCGATGGTGTATATATACCATACTAGTATTATATAGAATGAGCTCAATCCGATGTGATACTCTGACGGTGTATTAATACCCTATTGGTATCATATATGATTATGTTTTTTTTAAGAAATAAATAAAAAAACAATTAAAAAAAATTATTAAACTCTAAATTAGTAGAAAATATATTCATTGTGATATTTCGTCGGTATATTGATATCATATCGATACCGTATAGGACTGGAGCTTAATTATTTGTGATATTTCGTCAGTATATTGATATCATATCGGTATCGTATAGGATTGGAGCTTAATCATCTGTGATATTCAATCGGCATACTGATATTCTATCAATATCATATAGTTTTGAGCTCTTTTTTTTTAAGAAATAGAATGATTATGAGAAAATTATTAAAGTCACAAAATTATTTATTAAACTCTAAATTAGGATTGGAGCTCTCTTAATCATTCTATTTCTTAAAAAAAAAGAGCTCAAAACTATATGATATCGATAGAATATCAGTATACCGATTGAATATCACAAATGATTAAGCTCCAGTCCTATACGATACCGACATGGTATCAATACACCAACGGAGTATCACAAAGAATATATTTTCTACTAATTTAGAGTTTAATAATTTTTTAATTGTTTCTAATTTATTACTTAAAAATGAAAAACATAATCCTATATGATATCAATAGGGTATCAATATACCGTCAGAGTATCACAGATGATTGAACTTATTCTATATGATATGATATATATACTGTCGGAGTATCACAGAGGATTATTTCATAGTATTCATGTTAATATCATGTTGATATCGTGCTGACATCAATATGACGTCATGGGTGAAATAAAAAGAAAAAAGTGGGGTAAGAAGGTAAATAATTTGGGTCACGAATCCATTAAGGATAAATAGTTGTATAACTTATACAGATCACATAGTGTAAAGAGATAATTATAATTTTCTCTACTTTTATACTATTTACGTAAATCTCCTTAAAAGACTAGTAGTTCGAATACTTTAATTACTTTAATATCGAATACTTTAATTACTGATTCTGTTGAGAAAAAAAGGAGCAAAACATATAATTTAATTTTCAGTCCGTAAATCACGATGCATTAATTAACAATGAAGCTTTCCTTCCTAACAACTTCTCAAATTCAAAAATTCAAAAAAAAAAAAAAAAATTCTCCCATACGATCAAATACTAGAATAAAGTATCAAAAAGAATTCTTAGCAACTTGAATTTGAAGTTTATACATAAAATTTGAATATTGTTTTTAGCATTTGAGTTCAGAAAAGTGTTTATTCAAAATTACTAGAAGTATCAGTTAGTTAGAGACTAGTTACTAAAACGAGTATATGATGAAGCTATCTATAGAGGTTCTAATACAATTTTTTTTATGTTATGATATATGAATTATAAATTGATTTAGTATCAGATACACTAATAATTAAATTTTCAAGAACTAGTTTTAAATATCAAGACAATAAATAACTAAAAAAGTAGGGAAAAACATATATTTCCCCTTGAACTTGTCCCGAAAAATCAGTTACACACTTAAGATATCATGATGACCTATTACACTTTACTACTTAAGAGTGAATTTAATATCCCCTTAAAAGTGTGATGCCACTCTCATAGTATGTGGTGTATTACACTTGTTGTTATTTCAGTGCCACGTCAGAAGTTATAATTTTTTATATTCTTTTTTATTTCTTTTCTTTAATAATTATTTTTTCTTTTATTAATTATATTTTATACTAATTAATCTCTAATTAATTATTAAAATTTTATAATAATTACATCTTCTTCACTAAAATTGCAAAGAAGAAACTTTCAGCAATGACGTCCAAGAAATTCTGAAAATTTGGAGCTGATTTGTGGAGTGAAAGAATTTTTTCACTCCAAAATGTACCACAAGAAGGTTGCTTCAGTTTCTTCCATTGATTGACCATGAAAACAAAGCTTCCATTGAATCACTTCACTGTGAGCAAATTTGTTGCAAATATTTTTCAGATCTGGACATATATATATATATTTTCTTTTGTTATGTTCTTCTTGGAGGTTCCATAAAAGATAATGATAATTGAAAAATAATTTTCTTCCCCTTTTCAATCGTTCCCTTATCCTATTCACTCAACAAAGCCCGTCATAGCTCCGACGGCTAAGAAATTCTCAAAATTTATCATGCCAATGAGATTAAGAAATCCTTTGTTAACAAGCACAAACCAAAACTGACAAAGTTTAGGTCAAGTATTACACTTGGTACTATTTTGATTCTTCTTGTTGAGAGATTTAAGCGTAAAAAAATTATATTTTTGATGTAACTTGTTTCTGGATTGCGTTTTGTTACTGGTCTAATTTAGTTTAATGAAATGTGAAGAAGATGAGAATCGTGGGTGTGAAGAAGATGAGATGTGGGGGAAGGGGTGTAAGGGGTATTTTAATTTTTTTTACTTTAAAAAATATTCTGACGCACATATTTTTATTTTTTATTTTGCCACGTCAGTTTTAAGGGTTAAATAAATCCACATTTAAATAGTAAAGGTGTCTAATAGATCGTCATGATAATTTAAGTGTGTAACTGACTTTTTAGAATTAGTTCAGAGGGGCATTTATGCCTTTTCCTAAAAAAGTACTAAAATAAAGTGTCACAAACAATTGGTAATTTTAAAGGTATAACTATTTTCAAGTATCAGTTGTATCACGTATCAGATGCATTAACAATTAGATTTTTAGGTATCAGGACAGTAAATAATCTAAAAAGTATTAAAATAAAGTATCACAAATATTGATGATTTTTAGGGTATCATTATTTTCAAGTATCAACGTTTTCAAGTATTAGATACATTAATAATTAAATTTTCCAGTATCAGGATAGTAAATAATCTAAAAATACTAAAATAAAGTATCACAAATAATTGATGATTTTTAAGGTATCAGTATTAACATTGATTCACAGATTTAGTATCATGAAAAGAGTACAGAAGTAAAAATATTTAAAGTGATAAAGATATGAATGTACAGTAAAAAAAGAGATGAAGATAAAGTTTAGGATATGGAATGAGAATAGAGAAAGCAAATTATGAAATTGATAACTGCTATTACCTGTCGTGATTTTAGGAGAGAAAGTAGAAAAATATTGGGGGAGTGAAAATAGGAAGAGAGAATCAAGTAAAGTATTGTAACAGTTGGTTTTTAGGGAAAAAGAAGAGATTTTTAAAATATTTTGAAAGGGTGGGGATAAATAGTAAATAAGATAAATAAAGTAGTGTAGTTATGTAATAGAAAAAATACACAAAATAAACTTAATGTGAAATTATTTATCCTTAATGGACCTATGACCCAAACTATTTACCTTTTTACCCCACTTTTTCCTTTTATTTTGCCCTGACGTCGTGCTGAAGTCAACATGATATCAGTATGAATACTATGAACTAATCCTTTGTGATACTCCGGTGGTATATATATACCATACCGGCATCATATAGAATGATCTCAATCCTCTGTGATAATCTGGCGGTATATTGATACCCAATTGGTATCATACAGGATTATATTTTTTAAAGAAATAAATTAAAAAAATAAATTAAAAAAATTATTAAAATCTAAATTAGTAGAAAATATATTCGTTGTGATACTTCGTCATTATATTTATACCATATCGATATCGTATAGGACTAGAAAACTATTAAAGTTACAAAATTATTTATTAAACTCTAAATTAGTAGAAAATATATGCCACGCCCCGAGAGGGTATCCTTGGCGTGGCCGGTACTCAGAGACTATTGCTAGCCCCCAAACAAACCACTCGACCTCATCACATTCGTTCAACCACATTCTAATAGCGGAAGACATCAAGAATAAAGGGTACTCAATGAAATAAAATAACAATATGAAAATCAAGGTCAAAGGCCAAACAATCTATCCATCAACTAAGTAAAACTAGTGTGGAAGAAACTAGTCAAACATAACGTCCAATCATAACTCGACAGTCTAGTCTATGAAGCCTTTAAACATCTGACTAAGTGGTGCCAATGACAGGTACATGGCTACCTCAAAAATAAAATAAAAAGTCTAACTCAAAGCTAAAGATAAAACATGTCATCCTTTGCAAGTAGGGGATGACTCACCAATCAACTGAATGTAATAGGTCTTTAACGATACACTTGTTGATGACTGCTAGTACCTGTCTCTGCATCATGAAAAAATGCAACCCAAATGGGCGTTAGTACGTGGAATGTACTGGTACGTAAAATGGCAGAATGAAACATGTAAAGGCAGGATAACATCAACTCAAAATAACTCAACTCAAGAAATAGAAAGCTTAATCATCAATTCAAGAGTCTAAAGTAAGAAATACAGTTTAGATGGTCATATACAATCTCATCCTATCCGCTCAAAGTACTATCAAGATCTATTTGGGAGTTTCTCTAACCGACAACCATCACCTATGGAGCCAGTAATGATACAACGAAGCGATGTCGTTGCTACATCCATCCAATACCTTGCACGGGTGATGAACATCCCATCAGTGGATCCACAATAATAACATCAAGTTCTCTTTTTGGGATAATAAGGAAACATCCAATTTTACTGTTCAATCCTCTCCTATGCTGGCAATGTAGTTATTGAGTTCGAGTTGGACTTACTCTTACTCAATTCGGTGCTCAATACTCCTCCCAAGACTCATTATGCTCATAAGACCTCAACTCTATGGTTAACTCTTCATCTAGTCTCATTGGACATTCATCAACTCAGTTCATCACATCAATCATCAACTCTTTGGTTACATTCTTTTAAGTTTTAGTTTTTGACTCATAAAGGCTCAATCATGCATCATTAGGGCTTATAGCATTTAAGGATTCTATAGACTCATTAGGTTCAAATTATACTCATGCATACTCATTTAAATGCAATATTCATGGAAGAACAAAATCCATATGTTTTTTAGCCTTACATACCTGGAAGTTTAAATTTTGGAATAACTTGGAAGAATCCTCAAGTTCTTTCTTCAAACCCTAGTCCTTTTTCTCTTTTGAATCTTTGCTCTACGTTTGGAGGATGAGTTTGAGCGCAAAAAGAATAAACTGATGTGTTTAGGGATTTCTTTAGGAATAATAACGTCAAGTCTAGGCTTTAAAAGGGTGAAAAAAGACCAAAATAATCCTTTGGAAAAAGCTGTAAAAAGTCATCCATGGGCCACTTTCATGCCTCGTGGTACGTTCCACGACCCGTGGGATATTTTGTAAACCTTTGGGAATATTTTTGAGGTCACTGGAACATTCCACGAGACCTATCCACAACCCGTAAGATGCTTTACAACTCGTAGGGACCTACGTAAACTTTTGGGCTCGTTTTTGAGATTATTGGAACCTTTCACGAGACCTATCCACGACTTGTAAGATGTTTTACGATTCGTAGATGGATTCGTAAAGTCCAAATCTGACTTTCTGGAACTTTCCAAGAAACCTCACTTTACGGGTCATACTTCGATTCACAACCCGTATGTGGTTTCGTGGAACCACTCTGCTCTGGTAGTGTTCAGTAAAATAGTCATAACTTTTGACTTTGAACTCCAAATAAGGTAAAACAAATTGCGTTGGAAATCTAATTCCAAGAGATTTCATTCGATAGATTATGTGCTACCTAATTCTTTGAGTGGTAAGAGTTATGATCATTTAGAGTCGACCCTTGCATAATCGATCACTAGAAACTCAATTTATTGAAAAGTTTTGAACTCATCTAAGTGTTAGAAGTCTCTAATGACCCTAATACACTTCTCATATGTAAGAATGAGTATCGAAACATAGGTACATGTGAGGATAGAGTTATGGTGTGTCGCAATATCTCCCCCTTGGGGTCATTCGTCCTCGAATGATGAGCAACTTAAGACCCATCAAGCATAAGCACCATCAAGAATATGAACGCTCAGATACTCGCATACTCATACTCCAGAATCAACTTCAACTCAGGATTTAGAATTGAAAGATCATTTATAACATCATCATTAGGCACGACTACAATTAAAGACATGCATACTTATATATTCATAGACTCGAAAAGGGCATCAACTCAGAGATAAGAACTCAACAATGGAAAAATAATTCAGAGAGTAGAAATTAATCATTACCATCGATTTCATCATTAGGAGGCACGAATAGGTGAGGGTACCTAGCCTTCATATCCTCTTCAGCTTCCCATGTCGCTTCTTCAACAAATTGACTTCTCCACAACACTTTTACAAATGCAACATCTTTAGTTCTAAACTTGTGAACTTGACGATCAAGGATTTGGACTGGGATTGATGAACCGCGAAAATGCTCATCATTTAACACTTTTCTAGTTGAAATCTTTGCGAATTCTCAAGCAAATTGCTGCGTTTAATGTTTGTATAATTTATTTTGCAGGAAAATCAGACAAGGCATCAAAAAGAACAAAATGGAGAAAACTGTGCCCCAAACGGTCAGGCTCACGGACCGTGTACCAGTTGACGGGCCGTGGGACTGACCGTGAAAGGTAACAGAGAGGGCCAGCTTTAAAAGGATGAAAATTTGGCAAAGTCTGACCGCACGAGAGGAGAAACAACCCGTGGACATGTTGACGGGCCGTGTACTGGACCTTGAAAGGTGACAGAGAGCAACTGATAAAGGTTGAGGAAAAATGACACAAGTCCAGGTACACGGAAGGACAGATGGACCGTGAAATCGTAACACGGGTCGTGCACCAGCTCGCCAAATGCAACAGAACATTGGCCGTGGGAAGTGAGAAGATTTGAGGCCAAGTGAGATTACACGGAAGAGGTGACAGACCGTTGGCAGGTTGACGGACCGTCTACCGTCTCGTTGAACGTCACAGAACCTTGGCCGAAATGCACCAGTGAGAAATAAGTGAAGGCAATCCAAACGGACCAGTTGACAGGCTGTGTGACGTTACACGGTCCGTTACGTATGTTCGTTAAACATCACAGTGAGTCGAAGACTAGACGAATGAAGCCCAGAAGTCTAAGTGTGGCCAGACGGTTGGTGACACGGACCGTTAAATGTCAGGCGGTCCGTTTAGTTGCCATTTTCGCGTGCCAATGTTTGATTTTCCTATTTTATTTAGGATTTGTTCTTAATCATATAAATACAATTTTATTAGGTCATTTTTATTATTATCAAGACGGCTAGGGTATTGAACAAAGAGATTTTGACTTGGGTTATTACTTTTGCAACTTTTTGCTACAATTGATTCATTGAATTACGATTGCAAATTGTGATTCCATTGATTTTCTGAACTGTAAGTGTAAATCATGTCTTCTCCATCTTGTTTCAATTTTGGTTTGACAAATATGCTAGGCTAAACCCATAACTAGGGTTATGGGGATTATGATTACCGAAGAAGATAAGCAAATTTAGGGGGAATGTTGGTAGTGACCAAAACGTACACCACAAGATATCTTCA
>JBCEWC010001936.1:0-37376 GCA_038996855.1 Solanum aculeatissimum | reverse complement strand
CCCTTCAACAAGGGGATACAAAAAAAGTCAATCCCTATCTAGGGAGATAACCCATGGTGGCACATGGTTTGATGGAAGAGTGGGGCCCTTGGGGATAGCCCATTTACTACCCAATCCCTCAGTACTAAGTCTCATCCCATGGGAATACGTATATATACTTGCATCATTAAATTGGAAGACTTACATTCACTTTCAAAACATGCGTACTTTGTCAAAATGGAACCATTGTTCAAATCATGTTCATGCCTAAGCCAAAGGTTATCAAAAGTTTACAAAACATTTCAAAATCATATCATATCAATGCAATAAGAGTAGCTCATCTACATAGCTTATCATATCAAACATCAATACAAAATCAAAATAATGCAAGCACCTGGAATGCTCATAGAGCTAAAACAGAGAGACTATGTGATCACAAGCCTAGCAAAACTTATCATATCAAAGGTTTATCAAAAGTTTCATCATAACAATAGCCATGCATATTCCATGAATGAAGATAAAGATCATGGGTAATGGAATTCAAACTTAATTTCACAATTTGAAAGATAATTCATCTTAGAATATGTAGAAATCCTTAAATAAGTCATAATATAAGTTACCCATGTTTAATTAAATCATGTAAAGGGACATGCAAGTTGATCAATAAGGGTTTCAATGTACATTCATGAATCCAAGATCAAAACCATGTTGAAATCACCGAAAAACTACACCACTCAAGCCCCAACACTACTCTACAACAATATTGGCAGAACCTATAAATTAATTGAAAGATTAAAATCAAAGTTAAAGAGTTAGGGTTCATAAGGTCTTCAAGGATGAAAGAGGATCCTTGAATCATCCCACATACCTTAATTTCACCAACTAATTGCAAGGTCAAACTTGGTCAAGGTTATCTTCCCCAAATTCTTCAAGATTTCTTCAAAATGTAGGCCAAGAGGGTTTTAGAATTTCCAAAGTGAGTGTAGGAGAGTTTGAATGGATGAATGAGGGTTTGGGGGAATGATTTAGGGGTTTAGGAGACCTTAGGATACCAAAAAGGGACTTAAGGGAATATTAAATCATGAAATTACCCTTAATAAAATAGAGATTTTAACTGGACACAATGTCTCACGGCTGCTACAGTGCCGTGAGAGTGTCACACGGTCCGTCTCACCCTCCCTTCAAATGACACTTAGCCAAGTTTCCAACGTAAATTCTCAGAGGACTTTTTGGAACACTTGACAAGAACTTTGACGGAACGTTTGGAGGTTGACTGGCCATATCATGGTCCCGTGAGCCTTAACTTAGCTTCCTGAACCAACCATGGCCTGGCCAAGCCACTGTCCTACTTGACGGGATAGTACACGGGCCGTCCAAGTGCACATAGACCGTTTAGTGGTCCGTGGCTTGTGACTTGTCTCATGGGGTGGTTCCTGGCCACCCGTAGTTAGCTGGAACACCCCACGACACCCCTCACATACCATGACAAGTTTCACAGACCGTGGCCCAATCATTAGCCACTTTTCAGAACCTATCTCCAATGTCTTCCGAATTTCATGCAGTCCCACTGTTTAGGCCATAACTCCCTCATCCGAACTCCAAATCGAGTGAAACTAGTTGCGTTGTGAAGCTAACTCAAAGAAATTAAATTTGATATATAATAGACCACACGTTTCATTTTACATCAAAAGTTATGTTCATTCAAAGTACACTGCCCAAACGGCTCCTCTAGGTCACCAACAGACCCATTTTGCGTTCGGCCACTTAAAATCAACCCGTGGCTACCAAAACTCAACCATGAATAGTATTACATCATATAATACCAACCATAAGGAGTTTGCAAAAATATTCGGGTTGTTACAATCACCAATTGAGGGTGAGAGAAAGTAAAATTCCTAAGACGACCTTTCAGACTAGGTATGGTTATTTTGAGTTTGTGGTGATGCCATTTGGTCTCACCAATACACCAACTGTATTTATGGACCTTATGAATAGGGCGTTCAAGACCTACCTTGATATGTTCATCGTGGTGTTCATTGATGACATTCTAATCTACTCCCGAGGTGAGAAAGAGCACATGGAGCATTTTAGAATGGTATTGGAAACCCTATGGGAGAAAAAACTTAATGAAAAATTTGATAAGTGTGAGTTTTATCTAGATGCGGTTGCCTTCCTTGGGCATGTGGTATCACGCGATGGTATTAAAGTTGAATCTAATAAGATTGAGGTAGTGAGAAATTAACGAAGGCCATTGACATCTACCAACGTAAGGAGTTTCTTGGGCTTGGCCAGATATTATAGATTTCACTTTCATTTCATCTCCACTCACTAAGTTAACTTAAAAAAAGTGAAATTTGTGTGGACGGATAAGTGTGAGAGAAGTTTCTAAACTTTGAAGGATCGATTGACTTTGGCTCCAATATTGACATTATTCGAAGGGAATGATGGATTCATTGTGTATTATAATGCATCAAGAATTAGGTTGGGATATGTGCTAATGTAAAATGGTACGGTGATTGCCTATGCGTTGAGGCAATTGAAAATGCATGAGAAGAATTACCCAACTTATGATCTTGAGCTTGCGGCAGTAGTGTTTGCCCTAAAGATTTGGAAACATTACTTGTATGGGGTTCACGTGGATGTCTTAACCAACCATAAAAGCCTCACCCCAAGGGATCTTAATTTGAGGCAACGAAGGTGGTTGGAGCTATTCAATGATTATGACATGAGTGTGAAGTATCACACAAGAAAAGCCAATGTGGTAGATGATGCCCTTAGTAGAGTTTTCATGGGTAATGTGTCTCACTTTGAAGATTATGGAAAAATGGAGTTGGCTAAAGATGTTTATAGGTTAGCTAGATTGGGAGTAAAATTGAATAAGTTCAGAGATGGTAGTACAATGGTTCTTTATGGGTCCAAATCTTCCTTGATTGGTGATGTTAAATCCAAGAAAGATCTTGATCTTGCCTTAGTGGATTTAAAGGCCTTAGTGAGGGAAGGAAAGGTAGAGGTTTTCTCATAAGGAGGAGATGGTGCTCTACGATATCAAGAAATGTTGTGTGTCCCAAGTGATGGTGAGTTGAAGAAGTTGATAATATAAAAAGCTCATAACTCTTCCTATTCCATCCACCCTGGTACTACAAAGATGTATAGATACTTGAGAGAGATCTATTGGTGGAATGGGATGAAGAAGGACATTGCCTAATTTGCATCCAAAAGCGCCAATTGCCAACAAGTCAAGGTTGAACATCAAAGGCTGGGTTTCCTATCCCAAGACATTGACATTTCTACTTGGAAGTGGAAAGATATCAATATGGGCTTTGTAGTTGGGTTGCTTAAGACCAAAAACCATTTTGACTCCATCTAGGTGATAGTAGATCTCATGACAAAGTTGGCTCAATTCTTACCGGTCAAGACTACACTTAGTACCAAAGATTATGCTCATTTGTATATCTGAGAGTTAATGAGGTTACATGGGGTTCCATTGTCCATTATATTGGATCGTGGAGTCCAATTCACCTCTCACTTTTGGAAGTCTTTCCAAAAGGGACCTGGTACAAAGGTGAAGTTGAGTATCACTTTTTATCCCCAAACCAATGGTAAGCTGAGAGGAATGTTCAAACATTGGAGGATATGTTGAGAGCTTGTGTGTTGAAACTTAATAAAAGTTAGGATGAACATTTTCCACTTATCAAATTTGCCTACAATAATAATTTCCGTATGAGCATTGGGATGGCACTGTTTGAACTGTTGTATGGTAGATGGTGTAGATCTCCCATTATGTAGTTTGAAGTTAGTGAGGTGACATTAATAGGACCGGACTTAGTCATGAATGCTATGGAGAAAATTAAAAGCATAAGTGGAAAGTTTCAAATGGCTCAAAGTTGACAAAAGTCCTACTCTAATGTTAGGAGAAGGGACCTTGAATTAAAAGTTAGTGATTGGGTTTACTTTAATGTGTCTCCTATGAAAGGTGTTATTCGATTTGGTAAGAAGGGGAAATTAATCCCTAGGTATGTAGGGCCTTACAAGGTGGTGAGAAGAGTGGAAAAGGTAGCATATGAGTTGGATCTACCTAATGAGATATATTTGATTTATCCAGTGTTTCATGTGTCCATGTTGAGGAAGTTCATAGGTGATTCAAACTCCCTAGTTCCTATGCATGATGTGAACATTGAAGATGATTTGAGTTATGAGGAGGTACCAATTGAGATTCTAGACTGGAAAGTAAAAAAGCTAAGGAACAAGGAAGTTGCATCCATCAAAGTGCTTTGGAGAAATTAACAAGTTGAGGGTGCTACATGGGAAGCAGAAGAAGACATGATAAAGCGTTCCCCATTTATATTCCACTCTACTCAAGCCTAAAGTACTAAGTCATTCTTTCTAAATCCTCAAATTCCTTATATTTTAGTTTTTACATGATGCATGTGCTCATTCTTATGTTTATGGACTGTTTTGAGACATAATTTAAATGTGAATTTTGAAAATTTTATAAATTGATGTTTAAGTTGCATTTTTGCTTGCATGCTGGGTGGTTAGTTGATGATTTACTCCTTAGAGTCGGCCTTTAAGTACATTCATGGATGAATCTTCCCAAGGGGGAGATATTGTAATAACCCCCAATTTAGGAACCTAAGAGTGCAGAAAAGTTGACCTGAAAATGAACTAGAGTTAGTTTACGAGGGGAGACTTATGGCCCGTAGGTCGGTCCTTAAACATGAACTTCACAAAAGGAAAAAAGTTTCTAAGTGTGAGGTAACCCACAAACCATCTGAAAACTTGTAAAAGAGACGATGATCCATAGATGGGAGTATCAGACATGAAGGAAATTTAGAGTTTTTGGAAAGTGATCCAAAATTTAACAACACAGTCCGTAGATCATTTCAGGACCTGTAGAATGCCTTCATGGATAGGGCCCAAGAAAATGAGAAAATGGCAAAGTGTGGAAGGACTCTACGAGTCCAACCATGAGCTGTAGATCAAAGGATGGCCCGTAAGATGGTTTCATAGTTTTGAGTTTAGCAAATCAACTTCAGAAATTTTGGAAAAGTTAACAACACGGATAGAACCTACGATCCGTGGTTTGAACCACGACCCATAAATGGACTTTCTAGGATCAATCCGATAGTTTTAATGAGAGGCAATTTTGTCATTTCTATTCCTAAACTATGTCATTTTAGGATAAAAAAGGGTCCTAAACCAGCCCTTAAATCCCTAGGACCCTTATTCAATTCTATTAATCCAATTCCTAATTTCTCTATGTCAAGAACACTTTCTAGAAGGGAAAGGAAAAGCTAGGGTTTTCCAAGGTTCTCCTCAAGGCTTCAAGATTCATTTTTCGTAAGGTTTCTAAGGTTTGTGAGTTTTATTTGTAGGTACCCTTTCACCCTCAAAATCCTTTTTAATGTATTTTATCTTTTCTTTAAGTTTCTCAAGTTAATATGCATGCTTACAATGATTTCATGATACTTTATGTTATTAAGTGATATTAATGATGTCTTATGATAATTTACAAAGTATATGCATGTATTTAAGTTATTGATGATGACGATGAGTTGGTTGTTGACAAGATGTGGGCTATTTTACATGTTTTCAAAAGTGTATATTTTTATGATTTATGTGATTTATGTCTGTTTGTTTTAAAAGCCTAGCCTACCTAGTTTCAAGCATGGTTTTATATGATTTATGATGATTATTAGGGTATTAAAATTAAGTTTTAAAGTACCGATTCTTCAAAGTTTCCCTAAAGATGTTTAAGAAGATCCCCAAGATGAAAGGATAATACTCACTTGGTGGTTCCTTAAGTTTGAGCTACTTCTATGATTGCTATATACTATCCTAAGTGTCATAACTTGGCTAAGCTATGTTTTAAAAGATTTTGTGGGATGACTTAGCACTGAATGTGACATTGAGGTGGTGTTCAGTGAGGGAACCTTAGAAGCAACCCTTTGTCTCATTAACTATGTGTCACCATAGGAGCCTTTGTAGGCTAGGCTAGTGGATCCATGTAGGCTTATGTTATTAAGATGCATGCGAAGTTGATAAAATTCCACCCAGAAGGTGGTCTCCCCGTGCCAACGTAGGGGGTTATGTTGGATTCCATGTAGTAGCTCACATGGTCTTAAATGTGGGTTAAGGTCTTCTCCCATAAGTTTATGATTCTATGATATGATTTCATTACTTTTGTTTCTCATGCATTTACTCTCATTCTTATTGAGAAATATCCCTTATTCATGCATGAGTTTTCATTAAGCATTTCTATCCGATATATATATATATATATGTTTTACTTATGAAAGATGTCATTACAATTTCATGCATTTTATTGCATCTAATATACTTAGTACATTCCAAATGTACTAATGCATATTTTTCTTGCATGATTTAATTATGTAGGGACAAAGACTCTTCCATTGGCTCGTGGCTAGTTTTTGGCATTCAAGACTAGTACTTTTGTTATGGTGAGCCCTTAGTTTTGGACTCTACCATTTGGCACTCTATCTTGTATTTTTATTTTGAGAATATGCATTGTTGCTTTTTTGAGGCTTTTACTTTCTATATTGTTAAACATTGGAGTCTTTTATATTTGATGGAAACCGACCGTTACTAGTTTCATTTGTCTATGTGTTAGTTAGTATGCTTATGGACAAAAGATGTTAGTCTTTCATGATTTTTAATGTTGCTTCATTGTCATAAAAAGCCCATAGACCTTTCCCTATTTTCACTTCTGCATTTTCCTTATGCTTAATGCCTATCAATGCTTGAGATATTTAAGATGGCTTGGGTGAGGTGTCCTCATGTATCTCATTTTCCATGTGACAACTGGGCCCCTAGGTCGGGTCATTACAAGTTCTATGCTTTGCATGCTAGGGAAGATGTTGAGGAGACTACGAATGCGGTGGTTGGTATGTTGAAAGTCTTTGATTTTGATGTATATACTTTGCTTGATTCGGGTGCAAATTTGTCTTTTATCACTCCTTTCTTGGCTATTAAGTTTTGTATGAGTCCCAAAATCTTGAATGAGTCATTCTCAATTTATACTCCCATGGGTGAGTCTATTATAACACGTAGGGTCTATTGGGGTTCTCATATTTTAGTTTTGCATAAAGTCTTTCCTTATGATCTTGTTGAACTTAAAATGGTTGATTGTAATGTCATTCTCAGGATGGATTGGTTATATGCTTCTTATGCCTCCATAGATTGTAGGACCTGATGGTCATGTTTCAATTTAATAATGAGCCTATTCTTGAGAGGGTGTGAAAGACAGGTTTATTTCATATCTTAAAGTCCAAAAAATGACTTCTAAGGGGTGCATCTATCTTATAGTAAGGTTTAGAGATGTTGATTCAGAGTCTCCTATTCTTGAGTCAGTTTCAGTGGTTAATGAGTTTATGGATATATTTCTCGAGGATTTTCCCGGTATTTCCCTGAAAGGGAAGTAGACTTTGGCATAGATCTTTTTCCTAATACTCAACCTATTTCTATTTCTCCTTACCATTTGTCACTGATTGAATTAAAGGAGTTGAAGGATTAGTTGAAGATTTATTGCAGAAGGGCTTCATTAGGTCAAGTATATCACCATAAGGTGCTCCTATTTTGTTTATGTGAAAGAAAGATAGGTCGCTTTGGATGTGTAATAACTATCAACAATTGAATAAGGTGACTACAAATGTTATAAACTAATGCCCTTAGTAGACTATTTATGGACAGTGTGGTTCATGTTGATAAGGACAAGAAAGAGTTGGTAAATTGATAAGGATAAGAAAGAGTTGGTAAAGGATGTGCACCATTTGGCTAGATTAGGTGTTATATTGACCAACTCTAATGATGGTGGCATTCATGTTCAAAATGGGGCTCAATCTTATATTGTTGTTTATGTCAAGGAAAAATAAGATCTGGACCTGTCATAGCTTGAATAGAAGAAGTTGGTTGCCGAAAAGAATATGAAGGTTTTCTCCCAAGGGGGAGATAGTGTACTTCAGTATCAAGATAAGTTATATGTTCTGAATGTTGATGGCCTTAGAGAGGTGATTTTGAGGGAAGACCATAACTCTACTTATTCTATACATCTGGGATCCACCAAGATGTATCAAGACTTAAAAGAGATGTATTGGTAGAATAACATGAAGTAAGACATAGCCAAGTTCATATTTGAATGTCCTAATTGTCAACAGGTAAAGGTAGAACATCAAAGTTCCAGTGGTTTGACCCAAGATATTGAGATCCCTACTTGGAAGTAGAAAAATGTGAATATGGATTTTGTGACATATTTGCCCCATAACCAAAAGAAATACGACTCTATTTGGGTAATATGGATAGGATAACCAAATTGACTCATTTTCTATCGATTAAGACTACTTTCAATGTTGAGTCTTATCCCAAGTTATATATTTGTAAGTTGGTTAGATTTCATGGTGTGCTTTTGCCTATTATATCAAATCATGGTACCCAATTCACTTCTCATTTTTGGAGGTTGTTTTAGATGGGGCTTGGTACTAAGGTGAAGTTGAGCACTACTTTTTCATCTTCAAACTGATGGACAAGCCAAGAGAACAACTCAAACCTTGGAGGACATGTTGAGGTCTTGTGTGTTGGAATTAAAGGATAATTAGGATGATCATCTATCGTTTATTGAGTTTGCCTAAAACAATGGTTATCAAGCTAGCAAAGGGATTGAACCATTTGAGGCTTTGTATGGGAGGAGCTATAGATCCCCAGTGGGTTGGTTTGAGATAAGTGAGATGGCATTAATTTAGTGTTTGATGCCATGGAGAAGGTAAATTTGATTCAGGAGAAGTTGAAAATGGCTCAAAGTTGTTACAAGTCCTATTCAAATATTAGGAGAAGAGACCTTGAGTTCCATATTAGTGATTGGGTATATGATAAAGTTTTACCTATGAAAGGTGTGATATATTTTGGTGAAAAAAAGTTGAGTCACCGGTATGTATGCCCTTATGAGATTGTTGAATGGATTGGTAGTGTGGCTTATAGATTAGAGTTGCCTTCGGATATAAATTCCATTCATCTGGTGTTCCACGTGTCCATGTTGAGGAAGTTGGTTGGTGACCTAAGATTGATTGTGCCTTTGGAAGGTGTACATGTTGAGGAGAACTTGACTTATGACGAGGTTCCTGTGGAGATTCTAGATAGACAAGTGAAGAGGTTACATAACAAGGATATTGCATCGGTTAAAGTCCTTTACAGGAACCAACATGTTGAGAGTACTACATGGGAAGTAGAATCAGATATGATGAGATGATACCCTTATCTATTCCAATCTACTTAAGCTTAAGGTACTAGGCCCTTCATGCTTAAGTGGTTCAAATTTCTTTGTTTACATGTCTTCATGTCATGATATGCATAATGTTCACAAAAGTAATTTGAATGATGTTTTTAGCATGGATTTAATGATATCATGGTTTTTACATGTTGAATTTGCATTAGGCATTCATGTTGGGCTATTTCATGTTAAATTCAATCCTTTCAAGCCATGTTTTATCTCATTTGAGGACAAATCATCCCAAGAGAGAGATGATATAAGGACCCAGACTTTGTAAGACCTTAATGATGTTCACAAAGGAGGTCTTAAGTGTTTTTGGCCATGATTCCCTTTCAAGGAACCCTTCATGAGCCGTGGAGGGGTCCACGAGCCATGAAATGGTCAGTGAAAGGACCCTTGGCAATTTTCCAGGGCTGCCATGCCATGCGTGCCTCCATGGGTACACACCATGATTTGTGGACCTCACCACAGACCATGGTGTTGTCCAAGAAGGGGCCACAGAACTTGAACCTTGTCTCGACCTTGAGGAAGGTTCACGGTAGGGGCAACATAGACCGTGAAGAGCTTCACGAGCCGTGAAGCCTTTCATGGTGCAACCCAATTCAGTTTTTGAACTCATTTCATTAAGGACCTTTTTGTAGTTTCCCTCAAACCCAAGTGTATTTTGGATGTTTATTCACTCCTTTACACTCCTAAATCAGCCCCTATGCATTTCCTAACACTTCATTAAAGCCTAACACTTAGTCTATCAAATTCTAAGTCCTAAAACATTCTCAAGTCTCATCTTTTAGGATTTAAGCTTGGATTCAATGGGGGTTTCAAGAAAAAGTTTATTTCATCTCAAACTCATCTTCCTAAGAAAGGTATGTGTGGTTTCATCCTTGGTTTCCTTTCAACCATGGAGTCCAAATTCTTATTATCAAATTTTACTCACTTTTATGCATGAGCTAAATATGGTTTTAATGATTTGACATCAGATTGTTAGAGTTATGTTATGGGTCATATTCAAATGATGCTTTAAACATGAAATAAGTATTATTCTAATAATTTACATGATTTTCATGAGATTTGAACTTGCATGTCCTTATGAACTATGAATTCATGCTTGGATAATTTCAATTATGATTCAAATGTTGAGTTTTTCATGGATTATGCATGTTTCCATCTTATTATCATGTTGTGAGCTTGAATTTCATTTACCCATCTAAATCCCTAAGTCCCCAACATATGATAATGCATGAACTAGGCTATTATATGTAAATTTAACTATGAACATGAATGTACTTAGATATGAGAATGAATTGAGTATGGGTATATAAGTATTAACTTGGTTTGATCTTGAATTGATGTACATGAACATGAATTGAGTATGAATCTATGAATAGGAGAATGACATGAGTTGATTACTATCATGGCATGTTTGAGGGTGTTATGAATATGATTTCTCCATGAACATGAAATACATGAGTATGGTTGTGATATAATTTCAAGTATAAGTGTGCAATCTTGTTTATGTTCAAGTATAGATGAGTATAGGGACAACCTTTACCTTTACCTCATGTTTATGCATTGATAAGGATTGAGACAGCCTTTCCCTTTTCTTTATGTTATATAATGATGAGGATTGGGACAACCTTTCCCTTTACTTCTTGTTTATGTAATGATAAGGATTAGGGAAACCTTTCCTTTTACTTCATGTTTATGCATTGATGAGGATTGGGACAACCTTTCCCTTTGCTTCATTGTAATGACTTTGTTGGTCATTTTTGGCTTTATCTGTGAAAAATTCTATTTTACCCTTTTGTAAGTTTCCTTGGGCCTATTTTGAACTATTTGTATTGTTAGAACTGAAATCTAGAGTTTTAATATGGAAAATTTGAGTTTTGACACTTTTTGAAAGTTGAGTTATTGAAAAAGTAAGTTTTTTTACCATTCTGAGTCTCTAGTGTTGGATCGGGGATCCATTGATTTCATTAGCTCCGAAATGTCAAAACTAGTCTATGAGAAGTTACAAAACTAAATTCAGAGTTAAAATGAGGTTTTTAGGCCAAAAGTGTGATTTTAGTCATTTTTGGAACCAAAGTTTGAATTTGGTCAACATTCAGACTTTGGAAGCTCAGATGGGAATTCTAACAGTTCCAGTAGTCCCCTATGGTGAAACTAACAGTAGAAATGATCTCATTATAGTTTTTGGAGTTGCCGAGGGCATTTTTGATATTTTGAGTTATAAAGTAGCTTCATCTGTTGCATTGGTAAATAAGGCGAGGAGGCCTTGAAATAGATTTCTGATGATTTCATTGAGTCTGGATCACTGTTTCTAGTATGGATACATATAAAGTCTGTGTAATTCCAATTCTGAATAAGTTTTGAGGGTCCATTCCTAGTAAGGAGTTGGACTTGGCATTGTTGGTATCTGGTGTAGGTCTATTTCCTTCTCCACATTCGTGGAGGTCTTGCGAGCTTACCCTCTGTGATCACAGAAGGCTGGTGTGCATTTGCAAAGTAGCTCATGTGTGGCCCCCTGTCATTTGCTCTTTGCGTTCGCGGGCTGGTCTTTGTGATTGCAAAGGTCTTTTTGACAGTCATCTGTTCATTCGTGGGACCCCACCCGCATTCACGAAGAACATTTTTTAACTGGATAGTGTTAAAATCGAGAAACACCATTTTTAATCCACTTTTGAACTTCTAAGTTTTTTGAGGTGATTTTGAAGAAATAGTTTTGAATGATTTTGCTGGGTAAGTATTTTTAACATTATATTAATCATTTTTCATAAGTTTTACCTTGATTTTGTCCTAAATTTCATGATTTTAGATGTCTAAAATTAGGGATTTTTAGACTATGATTTCTAAGCTTTGAATGTTGATTTCTCACTCGTTTTAAACTTATTTTTAGTGAAAGTTTCACCCATGGACTCCATTTTCCGTATAGAACTTGATTTTAAAGTCAATTTCTAGAATTGTGAACTTAGGATTCTAGCCCAAAAATTAACCATTTTTCCCCTAAGCCTAATTCATGCCAATATGGGTATAAAAAATCTCCTCTTGATGAATAGTTATGCATCTAATTTAGATAGTGATTGGTTGATTTGAGGATCATTTGGAGGTTTGAGTTGACTGAAATCTTGTTCGAGTGTGGTTTCAACATTGAGGTAGATTTGGATAACCTTATTGGGACTGAATTTGAGTTATTTATCCTGTTTACGTGGTAGTTGTGAGATATAGACTGATTCATGAGTAATTATGTTGGCAGGATAAGATGTTGATGGAAATATGATTCCAATTAAGGTTAATTGTGAGTAATTGTGTTACTATTGTTATTCTGAGATGAAAACTAGTGGATTGAGATCTTGTGAGAAGTTATAATGATAATTAAGGCTTGTGATGCTATTTGAATAAAAAGTATTGGTAACTTGATTATTAATGAGATGCTATGATGATCATGTACATATCTATCTTGTGGACGAGTGATGTTTGGTTCTCATGTATACTTGATTTTAGAATGTCATTATGATGTGTGTATATATCTTTGGGACGAGTAAGGTCCGGTATAGATGTTATCTATGATTATTGGGTATAGTTATGATGCATGTATATCTTGGGGATGAGTAAGGTCCGATACTTATGATATGCTTATTTTTTTGACATAATGATGATGGGTTTATATTGTGGGGATGAGTGAGGCCAGGTATTTTTGATATATTTGATCATTGATATGGTTATGATTACCTAAGATATTATGATAAATTGTGGCACTTGATATTATTTTTCATGTTATGTGAGGCTTATACTGTATTACTCTCATTATGATTTTGGTATAATTATGCACATATTTGAGTAGATATCATTGTCTTGTGTTGTATTATGTTGCATTGTATCACCCCTTGACTTGAGTAGGAGGCAAGGGTAACATGTTCCACAGTTGTACCACCCCCTTAACCTGGGTAGGAGGCAAGGGTGGGATCCATACTGGTATATCCTTTCACCGTAGGCAGGTAAAAAGGTTGAGATATTATAAAACCCCTTAACCATGGGCAGGTGGAAAGGTTGATACATTGTGATACCCTTGACCATAAGTAAGTGGCAAGGTTGAGATATACTTGATATGTGAATTGATGAGACTTAATATACTATGTATATATTTCTTATGGTGTTGTAATACTTGATATGTGGGAGATCTTATAAGGCTTCATGTATATTTTTATTGTGTACTAACCCTTTTTGGATGTAGGTGTAGGATTCTTCGTTATTACATACTTGTTCAATTTTTCTTACCTAGTTGGTTGAACCTACTGGGTATATTTTGGTGTACTCACCCCTACTTTGTTTTCTCCCTGTAGATCAAGCACATGGACACACATAGGGTAGTTGACTCATTCTTATTGAGTATTTTCTACATCCATCTAGATCCTACCAGTGAGGCTTATGACTTCAAGTTTTGGTGGATCTTTGGGATTATCTTTAATGCTTTATTCTAGACTTGTATTAGACACTATGAGACAATTTTGTATTCCATTTTAAGACAATCGTATTCATCTTCCGCACTACTATAGATGTTGTTATACTCATGACTCCAAGTTTTGGGATATTTGATGTTATGTTGTATTGGTTTCCTCTTTATTTCATTCTTCCTTAGTCATGATCAATTTTGGGTTGTGACATTCATGTTTAAGTATTGATGAGGATTGGGCCAACCTTTCCTTTTACTCCATGTTTATGCATTGATGAGGATTGGGATAACCTTTCTCGTTACTTCATATTTATACATTGATGAGGATTGGGACAACCTTTCCCTTTGCTTCATGTTCAAGTATTGATGAGGATTTCGCCAACCTTTCCCTTTATTTCATGTTTATGCATTGATGAGGATCGAGCCAACCCTTCCCTTTACACATTGTTTGGGTATTGATAAGGGTATGTACAACCTTCTATTTTACATCATGAATTATGTATGGTTTCATGTATCATGTCTTGCAGGTCTTCCCTTAGGTTACTTTACATTTAATACCCGCATACTTAGTACATTCAAAAGTACTAATGCACACTTTATTCCTGCATTATATCACAATGCAGGTGCAGGTGACCCTATCATCAATCCCCATGACTAGACCTAGTTACTTTGACGATCCGAATTGGGTGAGTCCTCATGCTTCGGGGGCAAGGTCTTCTATCTTACTTTCATTTCATTTCTTTTATTCTAGAGGCAACTTTTCTTTATTTTGAAAGTGAGCCAGTGTCACGCCCCGAGAAAGTACCCTTGGCGTCGTCAACACTTAAAGAACCATTGCTGATTCTCCAAGAAAACCATCTGGCCTCATTGTCACATCATACTCGACAGCGGAAGAAACACTCAAAGATAAATATCAAATAGATTAAATAAATCTCTATTATAGCTATAGTTTCCAATGAATCAAGTTTGGAAGTAAATCACAATCCCAATCCTCTACTCAAGGTCTATGAAGCCTCTAATTATCAATCTAGATCGTACCATGATAGGTCATGGATACCCCAATTCAAATGTAGTAAAAATACTTAATTAAAATAAAGCATTCCTTCGGAAAGAAAGGAGGGCTCACCAACTCTAGATGCAAAGGGAACTTCAACGGTGCACCTGCTGAAGTCCTCTATTACCTGTATTTACATCATTAATGATGCAAGCCCAAATGGATGTCAGTACATGGAATATTCTGGTATGTAAGAATGGCTAAAATAAATAGGTAAAGCTCAAGTTATCTCAGGACTCAACTCTTCATCTCATAACTCAACTCAATAATTATGCAAGTTTAAAGTTGAAAACCATGCTTTGAAAATGGACTATATCTTATGCAACTCAAGTTAAAAACATAATATGTTCAATCAAGTGTTGCTTGAAAGTTTCTCTAGCCGACATAATTCCCACCACCATTATTTTGGTGATGCACAATGCTGCTGACGTCATTGCCACACCCATCCTAAACTTGCCAAGGTAAAGGACGCCAATCTCTTCCTCTCTCTCTAGGATTGAAAGATAATATCCATCTTTTGATATATGACCCACCAGATTAACTGCATAACTATCCTACGCTGGCAACATAGTTCTGGGGTGTTATAATCTTACCTAACTTGCTGCTCAATACTCCTTCCAAGACTAAAACGTACTCATGAAACTCAACTCAAACGCAGCTCAAACAACTCAACTCAATTTATAATTTATCATTCAGGCATTCATTTTAAGACTCTAACTCACATCATGTGGGACTTCGACTCATATGGTCGTTCATTCTCATACCAGGCATGCTCAACATATAGACATGTAAGGTACTTATCTCATGAACATACAAAAATAAGAATATGTACATACTCCTCATGCTCAACACACTACTAGTACTCAACTAAGATAACATACTCATATTCTCAATTCAGGAAATATACAAAACATTGGCAAATAAAAAAATTACGGTTCATGCTATCAAGTATAGGTCTGCTATTATCTCAGTTTCATCATAATGGTAATACAATGCATCAATTCATTTACATATAATCATGAGTACTCAAAGTAGATGTAAGAAACTCAAAAGTAAGTAGTATAAGATCCTCATTACTCACTCTTATTCATGACTCAATTCAAGACTACAAAGGGACCTATGGATGGATTCAATCTTACACTTTAGGGAGCGTTACATACCTGGAATTTAGAAGAATAATCAATACTCTATCGATCCTTGCATTTGGACTCAAAACCATCATTCTTCTCCTTCTCTGATGCTCCCAAGAATTTTCTAAGTGTAAATAAAGGATAATTACACCTAGGGTTCTGATATAGGACTTAAATTACATCCAAAATAGCGTAGGTTATTATTTTAAAAGGGTAGGAAAGATGAAAATACCCTTCTCAAAACTTCTGTAGGGACCCACAAAACCCCATCTACAGGCCATGGATCAACTCACGAGCCATAAGTGGCCTCTCATAGGTAAGGTGCCTAAAAGTTTAAGTTACTGGATGGGACCTATGAAACCTCTTCCTTTGGATCATAAGTGGAGTTACGGGCCGTCTGATAACTCGTGGCTCCAAGGTTGTTGACACTCAATTTTTTGGAACTTGAAACTATGAACATGGCTTATGGGACATAGGAAGAATGACAGGCCGTCTAATAACTCATAACTCAATATCTAAAAAAGTTTATTCTTGAGCCATTATTCTATGAGACCAAATCTATGGGTCATGGAATTATATACGACCCGTAAAGTGTCTTGTACATGAGTCTCATACTTAGAAATTTTCACCAAGTTGTCTGGGTGACCTATGAGGCTTCTTGTATGGGCTGTAGGTGGCCTTTGTGGTTTTGTCTAACGAATTTTCTTAGTCAAATTTCTCAGTTTCTCTCTTGGCATATCCTCAGACTAGGTTGGATGAATTAAGGGGGAGGTGTTACATTGTCTCCCCCTTGGGATCATTTGTCCTTGAATGAAGAGAAATCTAGGGACCTAGTTAAGGCACAAATCCTATCACGAACTCCAACAATCAAAACAACTCTCAACTCACTCATGCAATAATTCAATCAAGCAAATAAGCAAGTAAAACAAGTGTGCCGTCAACAATTGACTCGATTATACTCAGACTCTAGGATTCTATCATCATTCAAACTCAGAATAGAAGGGAACTCAAAGGATTATAATGAATCATTACCGTTAAATCTCTCATCATCGATATGATATAATAGATGTGGGCACCTAGCTTTCATATCCTCTTCAGCTTCCGAAGTAGCTTCCAATATAAAGTAATTTCTCTGACAGATGCAATCTCTTTGGTCCTCAACTTACGAACTTATCGATCAAGAATATGAATGAGAATATCCTTATAGCTCAAGCTATCCTTTACTCCAATACAATCAACAAGAACAACAAACTGTGGATCTCCCAAACACTTCTCAAGCATGAAAATGTGAAACTTTGGATGGATGGTCGGTAACTCTGGTGGTAGCTCTAATTCATAAGCTACATTTCCTATTGTTTTTGAATTTGATAAGGGCTAATGTACCTCAGACTCAACTTCTCTTTCTTCCCAAATTGCATCACACCCTTCATAGGTGACACTTTCAGATACATCCAATCGTCGACCTCAAACTCTAAGTCCCTTGTCCTTATATCAGTGTAGGATTTCTGTTGGCTTTGTGAAATTTTCAATCTTTCTCATATGATTTTCACCTTCTACATGGATTGGTGAACCAAGTATGGTCCAATAAACTCTACCTCACCTACCTCAAACCAACCAATCAATGATGTACACCTCCTCCCATAAAGTGCCTCATATGGAGCCATTTGAATACTCGAATGAAAGCTATTATTGTAGGCAAACTCAATCAAAGGCAAATAGTCATCCCAATTACCTTTGAAGTCAATGACATAAACTCTCAACATATACTTCAAAGTCTGAATAGTGCATTCTGCCTGGCCATAGGTCTGTGGGTGAAAAGTAGTGTTGAAATTCACCTTCGAACCCAAGCCTTTCTGGAAAGACCTCAAAAACTGAGTAGTGAATTGGGATCCTCTATTTGAAATGATAGTCAAAGGAACTTTATGCAGTCTCTGATGTGTTGTCAAAATATAACACTTTTGATGCTTAAAACTTAGGATTTTGTGTGTTCTCAAAGCGATATTTGTGGGTTTAATGTGTTTTTATATTTGTTTTGTAGGATTACAGGGTTTGACATGATTTTGGGATAAGTGTGCAAAGGTTGCAGTTTTTACTGATCTATGACACCCTTTACGAGCCATAGAAGTTTTCACTGGTCATAGAGTTGGTTTTGTAGAAAATTCCAATAAAAGGGAGATTTGTTGAAGATGAATCTATGAGCATGCAGAAGATTTGTGCAATATGCTACGAGTCATAGATGACTGTCGTACCCTAAGGATCCAAAAGTGGGGAATTGCTGAAAAGTAATCAGATGAATCCTTCCATGGGCTATAAAACTTTACATGCCCCATAGATAGGTCTCATGAAAGTCATCCCCAAATTTGCAGAAGGAATCCATGAAGCCTCAACTACAGGCTGTAGATCCTGCCGAACCAATTATTCTATTTTTATTTTGTTTTGTATTTTAAATACTATAAATAGGTTTTTAGGTTATTTTTTGTAACAAAGAACAGAGAGCCAGTAAGAAAGAGTGAAAAACATTGGGAAACACTTGTGAAATACTATTTTGTGATCTTAATTCATACTTGTGATTTTCATTGAAGATCTTGGATTTCTTGTTCTTAATTTCATTCGTGCAACTGCTTAATTATGCTATTCAATATCATGATTCTTGCATCTATACTAATCATGAGAAGCTAAATCCACAACTAGGGTTATGAGAACCATGAAGAACTAACAAAGTAAAACCGAATAATTCATGATTCTTGGAAAGTGTGTATGCATGTATTGGTTATTTCTCTACATTTTAACTACTTTTTAATGGTGGCCAACGTTAGAACTCGCCTAGTGTTTCTGACTGGATCAAGGTAGTAATGAAGTAGAAAAGAGAATAATTAACAGGATTCGATTGATGTTTTCTCATCTAATCAACCAAACTGAATCAAAAGGAGGTTGTATTGGGACAATAGGTATGGGTTAGTAGTGTGACACTGCGGAGATGGATCAAATCCCATAGTCAAATTTACCTCTCACTTGGATAAAAGGGTTTGGTAAACTTAACTTACCATTCTACATCTACACACTAGAAAGGATTACGATTATCTGGTAATAATGAGTTAGGGAATCATGGGAAAAACAATACCCTAGTGACTTCTTCTACTGATTTCACAACGCTAGCACTACTTTAGGTTTATTTTGTTGCAATAATAAACGCCCCTTTTCAGGAGATAAGTAGGTTAATCACCCCACTTTGCCTTGAATTATTCTGGAGTCTACCATATTCTACGTGGGTTCAACCCTAAACTTTGTTAGGTTATATTACTTAACAACGACTGCTTTAACCTTCATTAAAAAGGTGTATCTTGAGAGACATCAAGTATTTTTGCACCATTATTGGGGAATACAAATAGAGTTGTTTAATTCAAGTAGTTTGGGAATTAATCCTTATTTCTCTAATTTTACATTTTCATTATTTATGTTTTGTTTTAGTTTGCAGGTGTAGTGTATGCATAACACTCGAAGTCTAGGAAATCCCTTGACACCATTTGACCTTGAGATCCAAAGGACGCTAAGGAGAATGACCAAGGATAATGCAAATAACACTACAAGTGATGCAGTAAAGGCAACACTAAACAAAAATAATGACAAGAACCCACCTCTACTAAATCCACCACCACAGGTTCTTCAAGCCGCAGCTAACCAATGGAATCAATATCGACTGTACCCTATGGCATTGTATGTCACAGAAACTATTGTGTTACCTCCACTGCTGGATGACACAAAGTTCATCATTTCGAGTGGGTTGCTCCAAATGCTAAGAAATCATGAGTTATTTTTGGGCCTACCATCAGAGGATTTGTATAACCATCTACAAAACATTGTGTTTGTTTGTAAAAGCATGATGGGAAACCAAAATCTATCTATGGATGCTGTTAGGCTTTGTGTTTTCCTACTTTCACTCACAGGAAATGCAACACTATGGTTATCCGAGCTCCCACAGAGTTTAATTACCACCTAGGCAGAGTTGTAGAAGGCCTTTTTGGAGAGGTTCTTCTTGATATCAAAGAAGTTGAAGTTGAAGGCTCAGATCAACAACTTCGAGCAATTGTCTGGTGATTCACTTAGTACTACGTGGAAGAGGCTCACAAAATGCTTGAGGAGTGTCCCAAATCACAAAATTGTTGATGAAGCCCTGGTGAAGATCTTTTATAGGCCCTTGGACGAAAATAGTCAAACCATTGCTGACAATATCATGGGAGGCTAATTTATAGATTGTCCATTTCAAGAAGTAGCAGAAATAATGGAAAGAGTGGTCATGATGAATCATGCATATGGACGAGAGATAAGTCTACTACAAAGAGCTCGTTTTCAGTTAGTACTAGTCCGACGCAAGCACAGACCAGTTAAGATGTGATGTAGGAGCTTGCCCAAATTAGTACCAATATGAAGTTCTTGATGAAATAGAACCAAGAGCGAGTGAATGTAGTATCTCATAAGCCTCCACGAGCACCCATGTATGAGGAGCTTTACTATTAGGAGGACACTTGTTTTGTTGCAGATTAGATGGTAGATTTCTGGAAGAATGCCCAAGGGTTCAATCAGGACTATTGGCGCTGAGGTCAAAGAAACCAAGGTTGGAACTTTAACAGGGATGGCGCCTTCATAGACACTAATAGAGGAGGCTACTTTGATAGGAATAGGTGCTAAGACAAAGATGTTGATTGTGCATTCAAGGATGGTTACAAAATGGTTTGTATGTCCAACCCCATAATCAGGATTCTAGAATTGGCAATTCTCGCATTGAGGAGATATTTGATCATCTGTTAAAGAAGGTTGACGTGCAGGATGAGACACTGAATGGGATGAAATCTGACATCGCCAGTGTGAATAAAAAAATTAAGTCTCATTCTGTGGCTATGAAGAAACTTGGGCTACAGTTTGATCAGATGTTAACTTAGTTAAATTAGCACAAAAAAGGTACACTGCCCAACAACACGGTGCAAAATCCTAAGATTGAGGGGTAGTGTTTGGCAGTCAAGACTCATGGTGGCATATAGACCATTGACCTTCCAATGCCAGTTGATGATATGTTTGTGATGAAATGGTTGAGAGTAAGAATGCTGAGACTTGAGATGTTTGTTCTAAGAATGGGAAAATTGATGCAGCACCAATATCATAGTGGTTGAAACCCATTCCTCGACCTCCTTTTCCCATCCCTTAGAGTCTTAAGAATAAAGAGAGGGAAAGTAAATTCAAGAACTTCCTCTCTATGTTGAAACAACTCCATCAACACCCCTTTGATTTAACCATTGGAAAAGATGCCCGGATACGAAAAGTTCATGAAGGACTTGGTCACAAAGAAGAGGACTGTGTGCCAAGAGCTCTTGCAAGAGCTTCAACATTGCAGTGTGATATCCACAAGGTCCTTAGTGTAGAAGTGAGAGGATCCCAAAGCATTCACCATTCTTGAACCATCAAAGACAATTGAGTTTGCAAAGGCACTATGTGATTTAGGTTCCAACATAAATATGATGCCCCTTGAAGTTTTCAAGAAGCTAGGACTAGAAGCCCTTACTCCTATGAGCATGCGATAATTGATGGCTAACCGAACGGTGAAAAAGCCTGTGGGGATACTGTATGACCTACTTGTCAAAGTAGAAAAATTAATCTTCCTTACAGGCTTTGTGATCCTAGATTGCGAGGTCGACTTTGAAGTCCCTATCCTCTTAGGAAGGCCTTTCCTAGTCACTGGGCTAGCACTGGTGAATATAGAATCGGGCCAACTCAAGTTTAGATTGAATGATGAAGAAGTCATCTTCAACATCTGTTAGTTGATGAAGAGGCCAGATGAACTGAAGATGGAAGTGTGGACACTTGATGAAGTCTGAGTAATCAAGTAGTCCACGTTGTGCCGTGATAATAAATTAGGTACTAATTGAGAGGTAACCCAAGACGTTTGATGTAATAGTGGTAGTTTGGTTTTGTTTTTAGCTTTTAGACTAGTAGGTAGTTTAAATTTTGGCATTTTGGTTGTAATGTGTGAACATTAGACAGGTGGCATATAGGGTAACAGTGTGTTTTGTGAAGCTTATATAGGTACAGGACCAAGTTAGCCATCTTGGGTTGAGAAGGCAACAAGGAGTGCTTCTATGACTGGTTCCACGAGCCGTATATCAAAATATGACCCGTACATAAACTCGTAGAACACTTCTAGTGAGCAAACTCATGTCCACGGGCTAACTTTAGGGCCTGTAGAAATAACTACGGGCTGTGAATGGGGCTCATGGACGCCAGGTAAGTTTTCTACTTTTTGACTAGTCTACTTTCATTATGCGGCTCGTAACTAGTCTCGTAGAACCCATGTTCTAAATTAGGGCTTGGGCAGCCTACAGACCAAGGGTTTACGAGCATAGAATCCACTATGGCCCATAATCGAGATATCATAAAGCCGGGCCTAGTCATCTAAGACTGACCTGGTCAAAGTATAAAAAGAGGTCAAATATACATTGACCCCTAATATCACAAATATTTCCAAAGAACCCGACCTCCCTTAAACCCTAAGTAATTTTTGATCACCCTTGTCCGGTCACTGTCAAATATTTCTGGTCACCTCCAATAACTAAGGTTTTCACTCTCTCGGATTCCTCCTTCAAATTCAACCTAATTTTCTCGAGTCTTGGTAAGTCCTTAATTCTAAAACCTTTGAACTAGAAAAATTAGTTTAAATTGGTTGAGAATTTTGAATGGGTATGGTGTACTTGACGTAATAGTGCAAATTACTGGTTGCCCTTGTGAGTGTTTTTGGTGGTACTCTAATTTAAATGTTGAAATGGATTTGGAATTGTTTTAAATGCCAGGATCTTGTATGACTTGTGTGTTTGAATAATATTTTGCAAAAGAAACCATGTCATCATATGTCATTTAAGTTGAATGGGCTTGTTTGAAAATTTGATATGTGATTACATATGTATGTTTTGGTTTCTAATAATTCAAATGGTGTTGGATTGCTAAATAAACATGCAAAATAAAATATGATGGGGTTATATATGATCACTGCATATGGGGTGTTGGGTATTTATTTAAATCTTGTTGGGATGTATGTGTGTTTTTCTTCAATACTGATTTAATTATTGAACTTGTTATATTAGGACCCATTTGATGACCTTGGAAATCCAAGTTTCAAGAAAATGTACTCTACTAGGGTCTTTTACGGCCCGTGAAACCTTCCACGAGCTATAGTTCCCCCTCGTAAGAAATTCTAGAAACTTAAAATTTCTAGGACTCTATTACACAAAACTTTCTACGAGCCATAGATGAATCTATGACTCATAGATAGGTCTTGTAGGGCTTGCCTGCATAAGTTCAGAGCTGGAGTGTCATCTATGACCTAGTCTATTAACCATAGAATGTTCTACGAGTCGTACCTAATGTTGTAGATGTAATTCTAGTAACTAAAGCTAATGGACTCTATTATCTATGAAGATCTTTTACAACTCGTAATTTTCACTATGACCCATAAAAGAGCCCTCATAGACCCCTATGTACCCAGTTTAGATATGTTCTTGTATTTTACTCCTTCACTTTTGGGGATAATCTTGCTTGCTAAATGTGTAATTTCAGGTACTATGGCCCCAAATCCTAGACGTGATGAGATACAACCCATGAGGGATTGACTACGAGATGAGCCGACTAAGTCTGATGCTAGTGGCTCAATAGAGGAGCTTGGCATCCAACCTGACTTGGGCGTCAAGCCATGACAGACACGGGCTGCCACTAGATTGGCAGGGCAGCCCCAGACTCAGGTGATTATGGTTCTTCCTCCTAGTTTGAAGAGAGAGGTACCAGGACCAACAACTCCATTCAGATGACCTCAACCGAGGATAGGTCCGAGTTCGTGTCTGAGGAGGGGTCAGACTCCATATCTATATCAGTATCTCAAGCAACATCCTCATCTCTAGATGCTTTATCTAGTTGGTGGTGCATTGAGGGTATACATGCTATCTACCGGGAGGGCATACAGAGGAATGTGCGTGGCTGATCAACTCATTCTATTTTTAAGGAGCCCCATTATCACTTGAAGATTGGATAGTGTCTAAGGCCTATAGGACACCATCACCAAATATAGGCTCTAGTGGCTGGCAGAGCCATCGGGAAGTACTCCTTGACCATGGTTTGGGAGTTCTTTGCTTCCTACACCACCATAATTTTCAACTCCCTTCCCAAGGGGAAGAAACCCCCCACTCAGCTTTGGTTGACACATAAAAGGGTCAGGGGCCGATAGGTGGATATATCAGAGATACTATTCATCACATATTATTTGGGCTAGAGTTTCTAGCCCGTAGGTCTACAACAGAGTTCGATAGAAGATTGGGGGCAGACGCGTGATATGACCCTGATGAGAGACCAGGCCCGCAGGGCCTCCTTGATGAGGTAGGTTGCTGACCATATTATAGAGCAGGGCACCAAACCTGAGTGAATTTGTACATCAGAGCCCATAGTGAAGGCCTCACTCAACTTCACCACCAAATGTTTATGGGCTGCGGTGAGATCGTGGATCTGGCTAACACTTGCTGATAATACCTTGACGTTGGATTGCACTATGTTAGTTGCCAACATGTTGGCAAGATACGAGATAGACTAGGCCTGGTTGATTGTAGAGCAGATACAAGAGACGGACCTAAAGAGATCCATTTCTATCCTAATCCCTTGCATGATATATAGGCTTTGCTTAGCTGCAAAGGTGGATAGTATACATTAGGTGGATACTCTGATAGAGGTTCAGAGGATACTAGATGCTAGCTATATAAAATGAGAATTCGATGGCGCTTAGGCAAATACCACAACTACAAGTTCAGATGCCAGAGATGTTCGTTGTAGCGCCACCATCTGAGCTTCCAGCTTCCACCACCATTGATGCTCTCGGTGCTGAGTCCCCCCACCCCACAACCCATAAATAGTGACTGATGTGGAGCAGGGCCCACTACCATTATTCCTTCCCCAAAGGCTGTGCCCACTCTGATATCTCCCATTAGCATGGTATTTATATCAGCGGTAAGCATATAGGCTATGGCACAGAGACAGACCCTCACTGAGTCCTAGTTGGCTTAGTTGCTTCAGCAGATCAAATCTTGGGTTCACCAGGTCCTTTCAGAGGCTGAGGCACGTATGCAGATGTTCACTATGGCTGCTATTCAGGAGAGAGTTACACCCATAGACAACCGCATTGATGCATTTGAGTAATGAGCATAGTAGAGTCTCAACATAACATAATCTATAGACATGGCAGTCATTTAGACGGTGATCTAGCAGATCTGGGTTGTGATGAGTACAACATAAGCAATATTAGTGGTACTCCCAGCACTTGACACTGCTATGATGTTCGTAGGACTTTTTTCGACAGAAGAGGTACCACTCCGCTCCCTTGGGAAGTGGCCCCACACTGATGATCTAGACACAGTGAGACTGGAGGCGAGGATCACAGAGAAACAAGAGTTTGAGTTCACCAGGAAGAACTCGATGCAGGATGAAGACATTCTCCCACTGTCGAGGAGACCACCAGTCATGTTGAGGGTGGTCAGACGCAATCGAAGACTGGTGCTTAGGTGCCCATGTATGTTTTCTTTTGAACCATGTGTTTTATGATTATATCTTAGTGCATTGAGGACAATGCACATTGTTTTTGGTAGGGTATGGGTAGTTATAGGCCTCGGTGATGTTTGAGTAGCTTTGGCCTATAACTATCCTAATTTTGGAGTCCGAGGGGTTTTCTTGCCTGTGTTCTTTCTCGGAGGAAATTTACTTTCTGTTGAACCAACATGCTTAGGATGTATAGGTGGTATTAGTAGCATATTGTACTTAAGTCTATGACATATGTTTGTTTTTATTGAAAATTGATACCCACCAGAAACATTTTATTTTTAGGTAGTCTTGATAACATCTATGTGATATTGTTTTATTGAAGGTGCTTGTTCTGATAAGTGAGGTGTAATTGTGATAAAAAACATGATCTGAGAGGTTAAGTTGATAGTTTAATCAGTGCCATATGTGTGAGATTATTTGCATGATTCTCATACTGTGTTTTAATTCAGAACTTGCCCTGTTACTTGATGTTGCTCAAGCCACACCTCCTTTTTGAGGTAAAATGGTCACTATCAAGTAAATAACCTAAACAAGGTTAGGGTTGATCCCTCAGGGAATATGGTAGACTCTAGAGTAGTTCAATTGTAAAGTGGGGTGATTAACCTACTTATCTCCCAAGGAAGGGGGGAATTTTTGAAATAAGTAAAATAAACCTAGACTAATGCCAGTTATGAGTAATCAATAGAAGAACTAACTAGAGTGATGTGTTCTCTATGATTCTCTAACTCAGTATTATCGAATTTTCGCAATCTTTTCCAGTGTGTAGATGTAGGACAATAAGTTAGGTTTACCTAAACCTTTGATCTAGCATATAGGTAAATTTCATCACAAAACTTGATCTGTCTACGCAATGTGACATTATTAAGCCTTACCTTTTTATCCCAGTACAACCTCCCCTTGATCCAGTTTGGTTGATTAGATGAGAATAACTCAATCAGATCCTGTTAATTATCCTCTTTTCCTATTCATTACCTCTTTGATCCGACAAGTAAAACTAGACATGTTCTAACGTGGGCCTCCGTTAAAAAATTGTTAAAGTGAAAAGGAATAACTAATACATCCTAGTTCTTCATGGTTCCCACAACCCTAGTTGTGGATTTAACTATGATGATCAGTGTAGATGTAAGGATTACGAAGTAGAATAACATAATTTAGTACTTACACAAAGGAATTGATGAACAAGAAATCCAACTCTTTAAATATAAATCAAAATATGAATCAAGAATACCGAAGTTGCGTTTCTCTCTCTAAAACTACTAAAAACTATGAACTGGTATGAACTCTCTCGAAATTTAAATGAAAAAAAACCTAAAAACCTATTTATAATTTCTACAATACAAAACCAAAATGGAATAGGAAAACTATGTCAGCACACTTCACGGGCAATTCTATCGCTCGTGCTTTAATCTAAAACTTGTGTGTTTGGGTTTTATGGACTTCAACTAGATTTGGAGACTGCTTCTACGAGACCTTTCCATGGGCCGTGTAGGATTCTATGACCCGTGGGGGGTTTCGTCTAATGGAATTTTAGAACTTCTCCATTTTCTGATCCTCAAGGCCTGCCGACACTCTACAACTCGTGAAATGGGTTATGACTCGTGTGCCTTCTCGTAGAGTTTAAATCAGAAGATTCACTCCTTATTAGAAATTGCTACGACTCCCTTTTTACAATCCGTGAACATTTCCATGTCCCATAAAGGGTTTCACAGATCATCAAAAATTTATGCTTCAGCATACTTTTTCCAAAAACCATGCCAACATTGAAATCCTACAAAACAAACACAAAAACACAACAAATATACTAACATCGCTTTGAAATCCTACCACTAGCCACCCTCAGCTTAGGCTTATGGCCTGAGTTGAGGTGCATAATCTCCATCCTTAGAACCAGGGCCACTTTTGGTAGCCACCCTCAATTAACCGTTTTTCTTCAGTCGAGGTGCACAATGTTCAAGGAAGGACCAGGGCCAATTTTTGGACTTATCATTTATCAAGGAAAGGCTACTTGGGTATTTACAAATAAAGAGGTTTATACAAGGCTCAAACACAGGGATCAAAGGGCATACAACACATTTGGTCGGTTATTTAGGCTAAGTGGACTACTAAGAACCATGGCCTAAGATCCTTTCCTAACAACCTCATCTACGGTCTATGTTAGAGTAATAGGGCAAGTTCTAAATTGAAATACAGTATATGAATCAAGAAATTTAAGCTCAATCACACATGGCACTACATACATGTCAACGCAGACTATTTAGATAATGCTTTTATCACAATTTAGCCTAACTTATCAGAAAAAACTTTGTCAACCAACTGATCATGCATGGTTGCTATCAAGACTAACTAATCAAATTTTTGGTGGGTATAATTTTATCAACAAAAACAAACATATGCCATTGGAATTAGTACTATATGTTACTAATACTACCTAAACATCCTAAACATGCTGGTTCGATAGAAAGTAAATATCTGCAGGGAAAAAGAACACTAGCAAGAAAACCCTTTGGAATAAAAAATTAGGATAGTTATAGGCCAAGGCTACTCAGACTTCACTGAGGCCTATAATTACCCATACCCAATTGAAAAAGATGTGCTTTATCCCCAATGCACATAACATATCAAAAATAAGGATCAGGGGTCAAAAAGAACAAACCTAGGCGCCTAAGTGCCTCTCTTTGTATTAGGTTGCCTCCCAAGTAGCACCTGATTTAGTATCGTGACACGACTTTTCCCACTTGACTACTCAGACTTCATCAAGTGCCCATTCTTCCATTGTCTTAATTTCTTCATCATTGCCAAGGTATAACTTCACTCTTTGACTATTTACTTTGAGCATTGTGCCATTTTTTCTCCAATTCAATGGCTCTGTGGTTAAGGACTTGTGCCACTCTAAAGGGTCCAATCCAATTGAATTTGAGTTTCCTAGGGAACAACCTCAATCTAGAGTTGTAAAGTAGCACCAAGTCTCTGGGTACAAACTAGCAATTTTTGATACATCAATCATGATGCAGCTTCATCCGATGCTTGTACAGGGCTGAACTCTCATACGCTTTTAGGAAGAATTTGTCAAGCTCATTCTACTAGTTCAGTGCTGAGGTTGACACCTTTTTGCAATCCATATTTAACTTTTTTAGTACCCACATCGTCTAATGTTCCAGTTCCACCAGTAACTGATAGGATTTTCAAAAGACAAATTGGTAAGGAGACATACCTATAAGGGTCTTGAACAAAGTCCGGTATGTCTATAACACATCATCAAGCTTTCATGACCAATATGTCTGGTTTGCATTCACCGTTCTGGACAAAATTTGTTTGATCTCCTGATTCGACACCTCCACTTGCCCACTAGTCTGAGGATAGTAAGGGGTTGCCACTGTATGCTTAACCCCATATTTTTCAAGTAGCACTTTGAACAACCTATTGAAAAAATGCGAGCCTCCATTGTAACCTGAGGGGTACCAAATCTAGAGAAGATGTTCTTTTTCAAGAATGTTGTGACACTTTTGCCTTCATTGCTGGGAAGTGCCCCTGATTCCACCTACTTTGATACATTGTCAACAACTACCAGGATGTACTTGTTTCGATGTGAGATAACAACTATACCCATGAAATCTATCCCCTATAGATCAAATAATTCAATCACCATAATAGGTTTTAGAGGGAGCTCATGCTTGCGGGAAATACCACCATCTCTCTAGCATGTGTCGCAAGCTTTGGCATAGTTGTGGGTGTCTTGGTGGATAGTTGGCCAATAATAGCTGCACTCTGTAAAATCTTATATGTTGTTCGAACTCCACTATGATGTCTACCAACCAGTAATGAATGACATGCTTATAGGATGCTCATCATTTCAACCTCAGTAACACAACGATGAATAATCCCATTTGCACACACATGGAACAAGTATAAATCATCCCAAAAGAACTTTCTCACATGGGTCATAAACTTGCGGCACTGGTGGGTAGTTAGGTCTGGTGGTACAATGTCACTAACCAAATAGTTCACAAAATTTTCAAACCATGGTATCAAGACATGTGATGCTGCCAACACTCTTTCATCAGGAAAAGAATCATCAATTTTGACTGCATCATCAAACTTTACCATGTCCACATCCTCTAATTTGGATAGATGGTCTGCCACTTGGCTTTTTGTCCCTTTTCTATCTATCACCAAAAGGTTAAACTCTTATAGAAGGAGTATCCATCAAATCAATCTTGGTTTTACATCTTTCTTTGTAATCAAGTACCACAATGTAGAGTGGTCCATATGTACAATGACTTTGGTCCCTAAAAGATAAGATCTGAACTTCTCAAATGCAAAGACCACTGCAAGTAACTCTTGCTCCGTGACAATGCAATTCTTCTGTGCTGCATTAAGGAATTTGTTGGCATAAGGTATGGGATGTAAGATTTTCTCTCTATGCTATCCCAGTACCATACTAGGTGCAACCCCACTTGCATCACACATGATTTCGAATAGCTTGGACCAGTCTGAAGCGATGATAATAAGGGTTGATATCAACTTCTGCTTCAACTATTAGAATGCTTTATGGCATACATCATCAAATATGAACTTGGTCTCCTTTTCAAGCAATTTGCACAATGACTATGCAATCTTTGAGAAGTCCTTGATGAAGAACCAATAGAACCCTGCGAGCCCCAAAAAACTTCTCATACCTTTAACAGAGACAGGTGGGGGAAGCTTTTCAATAACTTCCACCTTGGCTCTATCTACCTCGATACCTTTACTGGAGATTCTGTGCCCCAACACAATGCCTTCTTTTACCATCAAGTGACATTTCTCTAAATTCAAAACTAAATGGCATTTTTTGTACCTCTGCAGTACCACATTCAAATTCTTTAAGTCGTCTTCAAATGAGTCACCTACCACATTGAAGTCATCCATGAATACCTCGATTTCTCTTCCATTATATCTTAGAAAATCAACATCATACATCTCTGGAACATTATTGGTGCATTGCATAGCCCAAATGATATCCTTTTAAATGTAAAAGTGCCATAGGGACATGTGAATATGGTCTTTTCTTAGTCCTTTGGAGCGATAGAGATCTGAGTATTCCTGAGTAACCATCAAGAAAGTAAAACTAGCCCTTTCTTGCTAATTAGTCTAACATCTGATCTATGAACGACATAGGGAAATGATCTGTCTATTGAGGCATTGAGCTTCCTGTAGTCCATATGTCATGACCCCAACCTAGCCAAATGGTGCACATCTTTCACTATCTCCTTTTTCCCTTCATCCACATATGACACACTTCCCATGGAGATCCTACTAAGGGCATCCGCCATAATATTAGCCTTGCTGGGATGATAAAAAACACTCATATCATAATCCTTGAGAAGTTCTAACCATCTCCTTTGCCTCAAATTAGGGTCTCTTTTGGATAAACACATATTGCAAACTCTTGTGATCGGTGAAGAAATCCACATGAATCCCATACAAATAATATCACCAAATTTTCAAAGCAAAAACCACCGCCGCCAACTCAAGATCATGGGTAGGATAATTTTTCTCATGCACCTTCAATTGCCCTGACGCATAAGCTATCACCTTCCCATGTTGGATAAACACACAACCCAAACAAATACGCGATGCATCACAATATACCACAAACCCATATAACCCATTTGGCAAAGTCAAAATCAGAGCCGATGTAAGTCGATCCTTCAAGGTTTGAAAACTTTTCTCATATTCATTTGACCACACAAATTTGGCTTTCTTTTGAGTCAACTTGGTCAACGGGGACGCAATAGAAGAAAACCCTTCAACAAACCTCCTATAATAACCGACCAAGCTAAGGAAACTTCGAATATCCAAAGGATTCAAGAGTCAACAGTGTAGGCCAATCCTTAACCGCTTCGGTCTTCTTAGGGTCAACCTTGATGCCATCGCCGGACACCACATGACCAAGGAAAACAACTTCTCCTAACCAAAACTCACATTTGCTAAACTTGGCATACAATTGCTTCTCCCTCAACATTTTAAATACCAACCTCAAGTGATCCATATGCTCCCGCTCACTTCGGGAGTAAATCAAAATGTCATCAATGAAGACCACCATAAAATTATAAAAGAATGGTTTGAACACCAAATTCATAAGATCCATAAACACTGCCAGAGCATTGGTCAAGACAAACGACATCACCACAAATTCAAAATGACCATAACAGGTCCGGAAAGCCATTTTTGGAATATCACACTCTCTCACCTTCAATTGGTGATAACCCGAACAAAGATCTATTTTTGAGAAATGAGTAGCTCCTTGAAGTTGGTCGAACAATTCATCAATTCTAGGCAATGGATACCTATTCTTAATGGTCACCTTGTTCAATTACTGATAATCAATACACATTCGGAGTGACCCATCCTTCTTTCTCACAAACAACACGGGAGAACCCCAAGGCAAGATACTCGGCCTAATATACCCCTTCTCTAATAAATCTTACAATTGATCTTTCGATTTATTTAACTCCACCGGGGTCATACAATAAGGAGGGATAGAAATAGGTTGAGTATTTAGAAGGAGATCTATACCAAAATCCACTTCTCTATCGGAGGAATACTAGGCAAGTCCTCGAGAAACACATCGGGACACTTGTTAACCACCGGAACCGATTCAAGCTTAGGTGACTCACCATCCACATCTCTAACCCACACAATGTGATAAATACACCCCTTACAAATCATCTTCTAGGCTTTGAGGTAGAAAATAAACCAACCCTTAACCACGGAATCACTATCTTTCCACTCCAACACGGGTTCATTAGAAACTTTGAATTTAACTTGCCTAGTTCTACAATCAATCGAGGCATACGATGCATGAAACCAATCCTTCCCAATAATAACATCAAAGTCATACATCTCAAGTTCTTCAAGGTCACCGGGGAACACTTTATTCAACATGGAGACAGGACAACCACGATACACTTTCAAAATTTAACAACCAACAGAGGAGTCACAACAGATAAATTTGCATCCAGATCAAGTAAAGCATAAACATCAAAATAAAATATTTTTAACATACCAGGCATGACGTCCAGAGCTTCCTCCATCTCTTGGCTGACATGAAGAGCATAAAACTTGTTGTTCCTAGGAGCGCCACCAACCGGAGCCTTCGGTTGCCATTGATCACCGGAAGCCACTTGATCCTTCTTCACATTTCTTGGATAATTAGAGATCTTGTGGTTCAAACTACCACACCCAAATCAAGCACCCATAACTCTCCTATATTCACCCACGTGATTACCACCACATTGGCCACAAATGGGGAATTCAGGGACCACCCCCAACTTGTGCCTTAGGAGGAGGGCTCCTTGGATTAGCAACTCTCATATTCGAACCTTGGCCTTGATGAAATCGGCCAAACACACCACCGCTCTTGGAATTAGAGAACCTACCATAGAGTCGGGCCCTCTTAGATTTACTCACTCTCTTTTCCTTAAGCTTTTCACCCTCAATTTGCTTGGCATAAGTCATAAGTCTTGAAATGTCCATATCTCAAATGAGCATAGTCGTACGATATTCCTTCACCACTAAATCCGAGACACTCAAAATAAACTTGTGGTCAACACTTTGGTGAGTTCATCAATGAAATCTTGAGCATCATCGTCCACTTTTGAGCCAAAGAACTCCGGAGGGTTCATCCGGGTGAAATCCCTTACACTAGAGGCCGGAGTACAAACAATTATGGGATTAGCTGGCCGGGGTTGGTTAGCCACTGCTTGCTCCTCTATCGGTGCCCGAGGGGTTTGTTCCTCAACTTTTGGGACTTGACAGGGGAAAGGAGCCCTTCTGGGAGGCATGTTCTGAAAGAGCGACAAGAATACAAAGAGTTTAGGAAATTTATCGTAACAACTTACAACACGACATAGGAAAACAATGAAATGAGATAATTTTCTAAAACATTATCATAGCCTCCCGTTCATAGGCATGTTGGACTCCGAGGATCATTTACAAACCTAGGGATCTGATACCATCGTTGTCATGACACGAAAGTGGGGCCTAGATGTGAAATGGCGAAGGAGAACCCAAAATTCCTTGATCAAGCCATCATAGCATCATCACACACATCATCGGTTTGGAAGCGTGGAAGTGTAAACACATAGCATAAATTTCTAGGGAGAATGGCGCCTTGGACTCAAGCTATGGGGATGTTTCCGGGAATGAAATGAATATGGATCACATAGAACATAACAAGTATTTCTAAGGGGCGGGTAGGGAGGACTCAAGCTTTGGCAACAAACCAGGTCAGGGGACTTTCCACATAAACACATTCCCAACATTCACAAGTCCAAAACATAATCATAAGCATAATCAGAGCATCATTCCCATAATCAATCTCAATAGCCATAATATCTCAAAGAAACATAATACACGTGCAAGAGTTTAACATGTCCAACGTAGACTCTACATAAGATAGAGCGGGGCCTCGACATAATCCGGGGTCACCCTTAAGTCATAAAGCAAGGAAAATAAAATGATACAAAAAAGATAGAAAGTAGCTATTTCCCTTGAAACAAAGGGCTCACCAAAAGCAAATAGCTTCAAAGATGTCACTCGTCGTCCAAGGGGAGATAAAGGTCGTCACTGGTCCCTACATGGTTAGAACATGTAGACAAGAGTATGGGTTAACACATAATATGCACTAAGTATGCTGGCATACAAATGCATATGACATAATAATATGACCAAGCAAGATGACAAGGGGACAAGTGATACAAAAGGAATGTACATAGCCAAAAGATAAGTATATCATAACAATATGCCATGCCATGATGCATGAAATACAACCTACGAATCATATTATAGCGGGGATGTGACCTCAACCGACAACAGAGGGTACCCAAGAGAGCTACTACTTGGATTCGAACTACTTGCCAGGTAGATCCCTAGTCACCCTTCAACTAGGGGAAACATAACAAGTCATCCAATCTAATGAGAAATCCTATGTTGGAACATGGTTTGACGGAAAGGAGTGTGGACCCTTGGAGCTAGTCCACCCCAACTCCACTCCCTCAATGCTAGGTCTAATCCCACAAGAATACATATATACATGCAAGCCTTTCAAAATAGAGGGGTTGACATTCTTTTCAAAACCATGCATCATTAGGCAAACCATGTAGTTTATCAAATCTATATCTATACTTAGGCTACAAAGCCAACAAGAATTTCCAAAACCATTTACATACAATGCAATAGGAGTAGCTCATCTACATAGCTTATCAAATCAAGCCTTCATAACATATCAAAATGGTGCAAGCACCCATAATGCTCTAAGAGCCATAACAAGGACTATGTGATGACAAGTCTTAACATATCATATCATAACAAGATGGCCATGCCCTTAACAAGAATTTCATCATAACCATACTTCAATGCATATGTCATGAATGAGGAATCAAGTGTATGGGTAATGGAATTTCAAACCTTAAACCATAATTCAATAGATAATTCAACATAATTCGTGAGAGAATTTCAATTCAACGCATAATGATATTTACCCATGCATATTAAACCATCAAAGGGACATGCATATTAGTCCTTCAAGAGTTTCAATGCAATTCATGAAATTCAAACTTAAATCAACTTTAAATCACCTAATTTCTATAGGTCACAACTCAATTCAATTGAATACTTCAAAATTTAAAGAACCCATAATTAAAGAAAAAGCTTAAATTCATAATCTATAGAGAAGAGTTCTTGGGTCTTCATGGATGAAAGGGAATCCATGAATCAATCACACACACCTTGAGATTAGCCAAGAAAATTGGATGATTTTTTAATAAAGATGATTTTCCCTAAATTTTTTCAAGCTTTCATCAATTGAGGTAAAAGAGATTGAGAGAATTTTGGTGAGGCTTGAGGAGTATTTTTTTTAATTTTTTTTTATAGGGAACATGCCTATGCCAAGAGGTCCCCACCCTCTTGAACGGCCAGGGGTTGAGCTGCACCCCCAAACTTTATTATAACTAATAATAAAGATACAAAGAGGAGGGGGGCAAGACCTGACCTCCACCTAAGATGGTACACAAGTCATCCAACCATCTATGGTTTGCCAACTTATCCCCATTCTATACAAGATGCAAACCTAGAAACTATATGCCTAAAAGAGGACTCCTCTTCATGCATACTAACTAGGAAAACTATAAACAAGGGAGACTCTCCCTTTACATAAGGAAATAAAAGTACCTAACCAAATCTTTGAGAAAGTTATGACTCAACATGAACCATATCTACTGTGAAGATTATAAGTTATCCTCACAGCAAGTAAAGGTGGTTTCTTTATCCTTTTGATCTTCCTTCTTCTGAAATTTTCCATTCCAAACTTGTCCATTAAGAGAGTAGCTTTAATATCACTAGACAGTTGGTTGGCTTCATTATAAATCTTGGGAGTAGGAGTAAGATGCCCTTGCTTGGCTAATTTATCTGCCACTTGATTTGCTTCTCTAAGGATGTGCCTGCAAGAAAAACAAGAGAACAACGAGATAATAGAATGAATTTTAAATAATACCTGACTCACCGACCATGGAGGTTGTAGTTGGTTGTTGATCCATTTTGAAGCCAATTCTGAGTCCAACTCAAGTTGGATCGCTCAAAACCCCGATTGAAGACACCAATTCAGCCCAAACAGTGTTGCTTCTAGTTTGGCCATATTATTAGTGCCACTTCCCAAATGGTACGAGAAAGCAAACAACATATCCCCCTCTTTATTTCTACATATCCCCACTATGGCAGTGCTACCTGGATTCTCCCCACAGCTCCCATCCGTATTGAGCTTAACAGTCCCATGAGAAGGAGGGTACCAACAAACCTTGGTGATCTTTACATCGTGAATGCTCTTCTCTGCCACTTCCACAAGTTCAGCCCAATTCATGGGCCAATTTATGTAAGGAAAAGCAACATTAAGAAGATTCCACAGATCTTTTAGAATGGGAAACTTAACTCTTTTAATGTTAGATTTCTTTCCATCATACTTACAAGTACACCTATTCTTCCACAGTTGCAAACATACAAAGATAGGGACTGTCTGAAGGAGAAGTTTATGAGCTTCATTCTTTCTTTTACTAGCCCCCCATTTTAAAATGATATGATTTAGATTTAACGCACAACAATCCATTCCAAAAGCAGCCCCAATAATGTTCCAAATGGCCTTTGGAAAGTTCCCAGAGATAAAAATATGATCAATAGTGTCTCTTCCAGGATTAAAACCACAAAAACAATTCGTAGGTTGCTGCCCAAAAACAATAAGATTTTCATTTGTAAGCAATTTGTTTCTCATAGATCTCCAAAGGTGAAACGAGCATTTAAAAGGAACCAATTTGTGCCAGATAAAAATATCTATAACTGACAGGCTTCTCTTTTCCCTAATAAGATTCCAGGAAGAGGAACAACTGAATCTGCCATGGCTGTTCAAAGTCCAAACAACGGCTTACCAACAGTGTACAAAATCTGTGCGATGGAATGGAAGGCGCCAGGAAGGGAGGTGCTACTTTCAAAATCTTATTAACATCCCATTCCCCATTGGTTAGGAATTCAGCCACCCTAGTATTATTTAGTCTTGAGATACCAACAATATGATGAGCAAAGGGTCCAACACCTAACCAATTATCCCACCAAAAATACGATGTGCCAAAACATATTTCCCATTGAATATGCGGTTCGATCTTTGGTCTGTTTTAAAGCATTCTATTCCAAGTTCGAGATTGGCCAGTATCCAATTTTTTGACTGTTGGATTAGCTCTCTGACAATATTTTACCATCATGAAATCCTCCCATAGAGATCTTTTAGTCCTGAAAACCCACCAGTGTTTACATTGAAGGGAAATAGCAACATCTGACAACTGTCTA